>JAVXUM010177204.1:0-11509 GCA_035590655.1 Pouteria glomerata
ATAAGTAAAATTTTTTAAAAATTTAAGTAACAATTATTTATTCACTTATCGAAAATCTAAAAAGACAATTTACTGATTCATATAAAAAAATAACTAATATAATTTACTTATTTTTAAATATATTATATTATAAAAAATTGTAATCAGATATCCTTTATATTTTTTGATAAGCGAACATACAATTATAATCTAAATTTTTGAAAAAATTTTCTCATAGTATATAACTTACCTCCTCTTATAAATTTACATGCATACATTAGATATATTATATATATGTGTATATATATATTTTTTATTGTTTAAATATTTTTTAATATTTTTTATTTTAAAAAATAGTAGATCTAGTGGATCATCCAGATTCAGATTTATTAATTCTTGAACTCAACACATCTATATCCATTGAATCACATGTTTAATTGGACAAATCTGATCTAATATTATTAGATTTGGTCCAGATTAAATCTAGACAAGAACCAATCCATTAACAGGCCTACCTTCAAGTAAGAGTTCAAGTAGTATTAACAGGCGATGTCTATGTAAAGGTTGAGAAGGATGCATTGATCATATCCTTGTTCCTTGCTTATGGACAAGAAAAATGTGCAATTTACTGCTTTCATGCTTCAGATCTTAAAAGTGCCTGCTAGCTGCATCATGGGGTCACGAGCCTGGTTTGCTTAAGAGGAAGGGCATGACGGATGGCTCCCTTATGTCTATTTTGGCTGATATGGAGAGGGAAAAATAGAAAAACCTTTGAAGAGATAGAAATGTGTCACAGCACGGATTCTGCGACCCGGAACAGACGTAATTATAACATACAACCACGCATTATCACATATCAATTTATACCCACTAGAGCCATACATTTCCAATAGAGCGGACAATATTATTAAAATATATGATGGAAATTAAAATAATAATTAATACATTCTGCCTAAATCCTTGACCAAGCAACGGTGGTCCAACAAATATAATACCCATCGGATTCAAGTCGACTTCAAGTCAACCCATTACAACCTTACTGAATGTTTAAGGTATCAAAGTACAATCTTAGACTCGACACCTGTAAGCAGCAATTTAATAAGTTCAGTTACATCGTTAGCCTTTAAAGAGGAATGACCCTCAAAATAAAACTAGTTAAATAAGCTAAACGTCAAAGTCGTGGCATCCTTACTTGAGACTCAACCGGATCCTGTAACAAAATCTGTAGGCAAGTGAGCATTAGTATACATGTGTCCCCTTTACATTAACATATAATAGCTAAATTAACAAAGCTTCACATGAGAACAGTTAATCTTCAGCACATAATATAATTACCAATCTACCTCATCCTAAATCCAGTCCATAACGATTCATTCAACACATAATGCTCATCAAAGCACCTTAAACTAACATCAACATCCAAAGGGGTAGGTACTCTGCTGGTCGGGTCGGTGGCCACATATTATCAACTGGTGCCCCTTCTAGGCCTATCTCATATCGACCCTGGCCAATATGAATGTCATCGCGACCTTTCATGTCTGCCACTTAGCTAACACAAGAGTGATCACACTCTTTAGCGTCTACATCACTTTATAAGTGACTAACCTACCGGCTATGAGTATCTCTCCTTGAATAAGTTTTAGGACTTTTAATCCTAAGATACCCTTCTATTTTTAGTACCAACTCCATTAGCAATTCAGTATAACAAAATTCATCATAATTTCACTACCATCAACAAAATTTGTAAAACATGTATCAAGGAGTTAAATCATTTAATCCAATATTTAAACATCCACCATAATTTCACCTAAAATCTTTGATTCGTTAATTTTGAAAGAAAAATAAAGTTTTCCCAAAATACTTAAAATCTATGCTTTCAAAACAAACTAAATAATAGATTCATTCGAAGCCAGTTTGTCTGGACCGATGTCCAAACGACTGCTCTATCTAGCCCCATTCGAACCATAGCCTGAACGGCCCAATCAGATATTCCAAAGATGTAGCAATATGAGTTCCCTTCCACCCACCCTTGGCTCAAACCATTCTATACATGCTTCATAATCACTCAACACATAATATAAACATAACATTATGCAATAACAATTTCATACCACTTTTATTTAAACTTTTAAACATCTCTACATGTCACACCCTAAATTCTAATAGAAGAACCAAAGTATGATAACTAAACGTATTACAAGGTTCTGTAATATGTTAGTTGTTTAGACATGTTACACATAATCCAAGCTTTAAACATACAACTATTTGTCTATTTACAACCTTGTCAACAGTTGAGACCGCTGCTAACCTTGATCAATGTCAATTTCTACTACCCAAAGGTCTCTTTGTATAAAACCCATGAAACAGGGTGAGCTGCTAGGCTCAACAAGAAAATATATTCAGATAGCACAACTTGCATTTATATATATATATATATAAACCAGAGGTAAAGTGCTCCCTGAAACTGTCATCATCACATAAAACAATAAGGATAACATGTATCGCATAAGAGAGTAATGAAGTGCTCATTCAAAACCGTTTCCCCTTTTCCACCCTTATAACACCTTATCACTCTTATCACCCCTCAACACACTCTTATATATAGTGCAAAGAAAACATTAGTGTGCACATTCACCCCTTTCCAGCCTTATAACTCCACCCCACCCTTGTAACTCCCTTTTTCCAGCCTTAAGGTATAGATTCTTAGAAAGATATATAATCAGCATTAATGTTTGCACACCTATCAACAAATATATAGCTCATTCACAGCATTTCACATTCTCCAATAATGTCACCCTGTCCATATGGTGTAATCATATAATTTCTTTATGGAAAATATTAAGTTGCAACCACATGAATAAATCAAACCCTATGTAAATAAATTATGACTAGTTAACGTGTATTCTCTTATAACTATCCAACAACTTCAGTTAATGCATTTGGCCTAAGGGTCTAGATTGACATTTTTTTTTCCTTATTGTGAAGCGATTCTAGTAATTATGGATCCCCTTATTAAATTGATTATTAGTTTTTTTTTTCAACATAAAAGAGACTTACTTTCACTAAGATTTCTATTTAATATAATTTCTTTATATATATATATATATATATTTGTTTTCAAAACAAAATAATTCACTAAACTCTATTTTCCTTATTTCCCTTAAATTTCAATAAACTCAAAATCATGAAAATTCTCCTAAAAGGGTCATTACCAACCGACTCTTCCATTTTTGGAGTTCTTACACCTAAATAAAATCACTGTAAATTTTTTTAAAATTTTTAAAGGTCATTTGATATTTTCTGCTTATTTTTAAAGAAATTTCATAAGAAAATTCATTAAAAATAGCACAAAAATCAAAAAATCACAAAACCAATTTTAAAATTCTCCAAATAGCTTAAGTTTCCACTTGAAAGCAAACAGACCACCAGAAATGGCCACACGCGCCTCCACACGCCATTGGCTATGCACAGGCGTGGTGCCACTCTACTGTCCATCTTCTTCCTTGCCACACCTGCAAGACCTTACTTTTTTTACTCATTTCTCCTTCATTTTTCCACCAAATTAAATGAAATTTATACCTAAATTGAAGTTCTCGAAAAGCCCAACGCAACAAAACAAGTTTTGTTCAATTTCGTCGCTGTTTAGTAGGTCAAATTGGACCTAAAAGTCACAGATGTCACCTTGTTTCCCTCACAACCTGCAACCTAGTTCCCTAAACCCTACTTTCTACCTACTAAAACCCACATGTAACAGTTTAAAGGGAACCTCAAAATGTTTCTTTAAATCCAAATTTTGTTTCCCGTAGTGTATACATAACAAAGAATTGTCATCCCATGCCATCTTTCATGCAGGTTTCCATTTCTTCCTAACATTTCATGCCAATTTTTTTTTTTTTTTTTAGTTAGAAGAAAGGAATGGAGCCCATAACTCTTCAACTGTGGAGTTCTTCTCCCATTCTCTTTTTCCTTTCACACTCTTTCTCCCCTTTTTTTCTTCCTTTCACAGTTAGTTTGTTCGTTTTTTTTCCCTTATTTAGTGGCTCGGCAACATGAAAAAAAAAAGGTAACCCAACTTTTCATGCCAGTGTGATGGAACTCTTACATGTGTCTCACGTAAATAACGTGTAAATTTTTTTTTTTTTGGGGTCTTCACAATCTATCCTCCTAAAGAAAAGTTTTATCCCCGAAACTTAAATTCTATTGTATTCTAACAGCAATATGTGGGACACACTTATTTACATAAGTTAAGAGAAATTTAGTTAGGGTATATCGGTTAGTATACTAAAGACTGAATTACTTACTAGTAGGTAAATAACTCAGGATACTTCAATCGCATTTCTGCCTCTACTTCCTAGGTCACTTCTTCAGTCCCATAATGTTACAATAAGATTTTCACCAATTGTATTATTTTATTCATCAAACTCTCGTATCCAACACTTGTACAGGTCTTTCTTCATATGTCACATCCGGATGTATCTCTACATCCTTCTAATCAATCACATGACTCAGATAAGATATATACTTACGTAGCATAGATACATGAAAAAACATTATGGACTTGAGCAAATTCATGAGGAAATTCCAATCGATATGCTACTTCTCCAATTTTTCGAAAAATCCGAAATGGTCTGATGTATCTAGGGGATAGTTTGCCTTTCTTTCCGAATCGAACTATTCCCTTTCGAGACATCAACTTTAATAGTCCTAATCTCCATCTGCGAATTCTAGTGGCCTTCTCTGTTGATCTGCATAATTCTTCTGTCGATTTTGGACTGTTTTAAGCCTTTCCCTAATTAACTTAATTTTCTCTGTCGTTTCTTGAATCATGTCTAGCCCGCACAAATATGATTCCCTTATTTCTAGCCAACAATTTGGTGATCTACAAGGTCGGCCATATAAGGCTTCATATGGTGCCATGCCTATACTTGCTTGATAGTTATTATCATAAGCGAATTCCATAAGTGATAAATGTTCATCCCAACTACCTTGGAAGTCAAATACGCAAGCTCGTAACATATCTTCTGAAATTTATATCACTCATTCTGACTGTCCATCTGTCTGAGGGTGATGGGCAGTACTAATATTGAGTGCGGTACCCAAGGCTCATTGTAAACTCTGCCAAAACTAAGAAACAAATCGGGTATCTCGATTTGACAACATTGACTTGGGAACCCTGTGCAATCTAACTACCTCTTTAATGTAGTATTTACTGAAAGTATCAAAAGAATTAGTTGTCCTTACTGGTATGAAATGAGCCAGCTTTGTGAGCCTATCTACGATGACCCATATAGCATTTCGTTTGGGGTAACCTTACAACAAAATTCATACTTATAAAGTCTCACTTTCACTCGGCTATAGGTAACGGCTGTAGTAATCCTCCTGGTTTCTGATTTTATACTTCAAGGTGTAAGTGAGACTTGTAAAATCAGAAGCTCCAGACATAGGTCGGTTGGTGAAAGAGCGAGAGTGAGGTGATTTTCACTAGCCGTCGCAAGGGTTCGAGTCCCACTTAGGACTCGCCTCCTTGCATTGCACGACCGGTAAAAGCAACCTTCGCACCCTGCACCACTGACTCATATCTCACGATTTCTCTCCTCCACGATGCTCCAGGGCAGGGGCGGTGAGGCCCTCAAGGTTAGGGTTCAATCTTTTTGAAAACTTCGTAGGAAGATTTTAAGTCTACCTATTGAAAAAATTGATAGGGATAAGCAACAGAATGAATGAAAAAAAAAATTAATTCAATTGTTTTTCAAGTTAAAAGTGATAAAAAGTGAGATAAAATGAAATAAAGTGATATAAGTTATGAGTTCTTAATTTGTGCCATAAGATAAAAGTAAATAACTTTTAGATATTTTCAGAGATTTTTAAAAATTTTTAAAAATTCATAGCAAACCAAACAAATCCTAAGTGATGAAGGACCACGTCCAAGTCCACCAAAGAACTACTTTTAATCCTACTTAATTTAAGATTTCTATTCAATTTAGAATTCTTTTCATAGTTAGATTCCTAATCAATTTAGATTTTTTTTCAAATTTAATAGAAGACTCTGATATTAGTTTCTTACTTAAATTAGAACTACTTTATTAGCTTATACAAGAAAGGTAGGAGAGCAATTTTCTTTAGTTTTTGTTACTCAATTAATAAGAGATTTCTCTATTAAAGAACTTATTTTTCCAGATTTCATATTTTGATTTCTTTTTTTAATCGTGTTGAACCATACATTCCTACGATTTATTCTGCGTCAATAAGCTCTTTGATATATGCAAAATAAAACCCTAAACCTATAAGATATAAATAATTGTCAAGCAATAAAAAATACCATTGGACTAGATCATCATATCAATCGAAAAGGTAAAACACAAGCTTGCAGAACACAAGAAGTTAAAGGAAATGGCCGGAGAGAATCCCCGACTAAAAACCCTCCAATAATAAAGTCAAAATAGGCTTGAGAGAAATAGTAGAAAAATTGACAAGTATTCAGTTGACAATGGTGAAGTTACCTAAATTTTAGAGCTAAGTATTGTATTTAAAGTCTGAGAGAGTGAATAGATTAATGCAAAAATAATCAAGGTAGTTAACATTTCTTACCCACTTACTTCGTATTTGTATAGATGCACAAGTATACATATACATCACGATTTACGACGCATTTAATACGTATCACTAAGCATTTAATACATGTGACAAAGATCAAGCTAGTGGGTGTGATGTGGATATAAAGAATATCTAAATGTCACATTCGTCTGCCATATTTATGATGAAATTAATCTGTGCCTGACCTAGCCATTATGGTCGGGAGTGCAAGACATCGATATCTCTCTTGCTCGGCACAACAATACTCAGGTAGTTGTCACGTGTCTAAATATATTTAGTTTCAACAATAATAATCTTACCTTTAGGCAATAAAATTCAGAGAAATATATGTCTAAAAATAGATGAACAATAATCTTACCTTAAATTCAAAGAAATATATGTCTCACTTTCATATTTATGTATTTTCTCAATTTTTATCTTAAAGATTTATCACGAAATAAAATATTAC
This sequence comes from Pouteria glomerata, assembly GCA_035590655.1. Lineage (NCBI taxonomy): Eukaryota > Viridiplantae > Streptophyta > Magnoliopsida > Ericales > Sapotaceae > Pouteria > Pouteria glomerata. The sequence goes on from JAVXUM010177204.1 coordinate 7,022, forward strand.
AATCGCAACAAAATTAACTTTGCCTCTTTTGTTATTTAAAATGAAATAATTACAACGTTAAAATGACCATAATGCCCCTCTCAGGGTCATGGCAACCCCTGTGAATAAGACCGCCTAGGACCACAAAAAGAGGAATGACCCCTAATTTTTTAAAACTTCTATTAATAATAGAAATATTAAATAATATTTAAACCAATCAAAATTTTATTAATGTATTAATTATTATTTTTTATTTTTTATTTAAAATTGTATTTTAACTTAACTTTCCACAATTTTATATATACATTTATAATTATCTTATTCAATCTGACATACACAAATGAATACTTTTGAACTTTCTAAATATGTTATTATTATCTTATTATTTTATTTCCATATGTTAGATACCACCGAAACTTGAGAAGATCTATCGATATCTATTTAATTAACCCATTTAGAACTTAAAAAGAAGTAAAGAAGATTACTATTTAATCAACTCATCCAGTCATTTAGGGTACAAATCATCATTTATCACCATTCAATTATTATTCTAGTAAACTAAATCCAATCCTTATCTTCATCTGATATTATAAGTTATCAACCCATTTTGCAGATCATCCAAATACAAATAAAAAAAAAAGTAAAGATAATATTTATGTAGGTTCTATCATTTTATAACATTTTTTTAATTTATTAATAATTTTTTATTTGTATTAGTTACTTAATTTCAATATTTTATTTTTATTTAAAACTAAATTTATATATTGTTGGATAATATAGTATTCTATTTTTTAACTTTTTAGTGAATAATACGTCAAAGAAAAAATATGAGAAATTGAAAAAAAAAATAAAAGCGTTAATTCAATCCCCACATTTTATAAATTAAACCTCTTTAAAAATTTCGTTTAAGATCTCAAGCTTCTAAGCACGGTCCTAAAACCCCCCGGGGGTAAAGATTAAAATTGAGGATAACTCTAACATCTATAATACCCCCATACAAAACATCTTTCAAAATCAAGTCCAGGGCAATGATGCTTATGCACACGTATGATCGAATCCGCATAAGGTTTGCAGGAAAGCCTCGAGTGGGTCTTGTCACAATGTTGGTATTTAAGTGTTGGTACAAAAAATACCGTAACACATAGAAGCCACCTAAAGAGACACGTGGTAGAGTCCTCAAATTGAGATTGCCGAGCGAATTACCATGCCGAGCAGAAGAGAAAAGGATTTAACGTCCGGCCGACCACAATAATGGGCCCCACACGTAATGATAACGTTTAGTAATAAATCCGGTTCATTTATAAAATTCTAGTTCATTTACAACAAGAAATCTTTGTTACATTACCTTTTTCTTATACACGTGACAATGTGATGTGATATTTGAACAGCCCTGTCTGAATAACCCTCCAAAGTTCATTTCTCTTTTACCTTTATTTAATGTTATATGACCAGTATTAAATGAAAAGGAAATGAATATTTGTGTCAAGCAGCCAAATGGGGAAAGAATGATTACCTTTTTTAAAGAATAATAGTATTTTATTACATCTCTCTTACTATAAATATAACACTTAGTCATAAATTCAGGTATGTTCACTATTACCCACTGAATTATTAATTTCTTTCTTTCATTCTCTTAAACAAGTACTGAATTAAGTATCGGAAAGGATTTGGTCGGGACTCTTCCTAGCCCATCCTTCTAATTTGCTTTGTCTTGCAGATCTGAATTCCTCGTTTTTCAGTGAACGTGGTGATCACGCTCGGTGGTAATTTTTGCTGCCGAACATTTGGCGCCCACCGTGGGGCTCGTTTTCTAAGTTCCCTACTATTATGATTCTAATTGGCAATTGAGTTGAAACTTTTGGATTAAGAATGACAACCGGGGGAGATACAATACCTCCACAATCTCCACGCACAAGAGAAAAGACCACTCCAGCCATACAAAAGGGAAATGCATTAGTGATACACACCGCTGGCTTGGAAGCAAGCAGAAGGCGCAGGGTAGTGGATCCTGAGGCTACAAAAAGGAGAAATGAAATTGAAGCGCTTGTGAGTGAAAAACATATCGAGTTAGAGGGACTGCTATTACAATTGAGCCAGGAGAAAGAAAAAAATATTCAAGAGCATGCCTTTGAATCGTCTTCAGACTCAGAAGAAAGTGTCGATTTATTGTATGAAGAAGAATAAGAGCATATGCAGACGAGGAAAGGTCATTCCACAGTTCAATCAGAAAAGAGGACTTTACAGTCTGAGGGGAAATTTCATGTACAACCCTAAAGGCCGAAGTCATCTACTCCGGCAAGGAAGAAGTCTACAATATCCCAAGGAAAGAAAATTGTCCCTGTCTTGAAAAGAAAGTCTAAAACAAAGCCACAAGTCATAGAAGAAGACTCTTCTAGTGAGGACGAGGTCGTGCATGAAAGAGTTAAGCAGTCTGAAAGAACAAAAGAGCCGGAGAAACTGAATCTTCAGAGTTGGGAAGACCCAGCTCAGTCCACATTGATGCTATCAAGGAGAGCATTGGGAAAGATAACTGCCTCTCCCTTTACTAAAGAAATTTTTGAGGCAGAGCCCCCAAAAAAGTTTCAAACCCCGAGATTCAATGTTTATAATGGTAAGTCAGATCATCTGGCTCACTATCGTCATTACATGCAAGCAATGGCTTTGTGGAGCTGGAACGATGAATTGATGTGTAGGGTGTTCCCATCAAGATTGGGGAACACTGCTTTGCAATGGTTCCATAAATTGGCCCCTGGAAGTATTTCTAGATAGGGACAACTTGCCAAGCAATTTGTTGTACGATTCCTAGCTAACACAAAGCAACCAAAAACTACTGATGTGTTACTCACTATGAAAAAAAACCTGATGAAAGCCTTAGAGATTATTCAAGAAGATATTTGGAGCTCTACAATGAGGTAGAAGGGTGCTCTGAGCAGTTGGCAGTGACATCATTTAAGTTGGGATTGAAGAAGGAAGATAAACTCTGGCTTTCATTGACAAAGAAGTCAGCTATTAATATGTTTGATTTGATGTGCCAGATTGAAAAGTATACCAAAGTAGAGGACGAAATGAGGCCAGCCGAGCAGAAGCAAGACAAGGGTAATTCCAGGAAGGATAGTGGGAAGTAGGGGAAGTTCGTGAAGCCCGAGGAAAGGAAATTAGTATATGAGGCAATCAATACTGTTTTCAAAGAACCAATTTTCAGAATACTTCCCCAGATTAAAGACCAGCCATATTTCAGGTGGCCGAGGAAGCTGCCTAACTTTGAAGGAAAAGAAGATCGCAAAGATTTCTGTGCATACCATCAAGATAAAGGGCACCGTACTGGATCATGCAAATCCTTGATGAGACACTTAGAAGATTTGGTCGGGCAGGGGTATCTGAAGGAGTTTATTGATAAAAGAAACAATCAAGCTGTTGCAGGAGCTCCCCAGGAACGACAGGAAGGCTAGAGGAGAAGAATGGACGGCGCTGCAGAAGAAGATGCCGTGGAGAAAGCTGAGTAACCACCACGTGCAAGACCAATGAGGGATGCTCAGAGGCCAACAGTAATTCATGTCATTCATATGGAGAATCGTCCTCAAAGTGTAACGATGTGCTCAAATACAGAGTAATTCTCCAAGGGAAAGGAAGTACTTGAAGTTGTTGAGTGCCCGAGCAAGCGTTAGAAGAGAAATGTAGGTCGAGGCATCACATTCCTGGAAGAAGAAGCTTAGAAGGTGGAGAAACCTCACAACGATGCCCTGGTGGTAACCTTGGGCATGTTTGAATCGGAAATTAAAAGAATTTTGATTGACGCTGGTAGTTTCACTAAGGTAATGCTTTTCAGTTTATTTAAGAAGTTGGGCTTGACTGAAGAAAATTTGGAACCAGCAGAGTGCCCTCTCATTTGTTTCAACTTAGCTCTAGTATGGCCATTGGGAAGGGTTTTGATTCTTGTTCGTGCCGGACCAACAGAATGTGAAGTTGAGTTCACTGTGATTGATGCACCATCTTCCTATAATGCAATAATGGGAAGGTCATGGTTGTCACGCCCCGAGTTCGGGGACCCGAGGAGTGAGTGAGATATACACACCATGAACACTAAGCCACTCGCATCAGAGCACACAACAGTCACGCGTTGGACCCGCAAAACCTCCCCTTATATATTTAGGTTTAATATATTATACTCTGGTACCTGCTAATTATTTCATAATAAAGCAGACTAGAAACCATATCTGAGACTAAGAGGTAAAATAAAATATATTACGTAACTGGGCCTTAGGGCCATTACATATTCCAAAAGAATAAGTCTATATCCTTCCAAAAATAAATTTACATTCATTTTCCCAAAAATACATAATTTTCCAAGTTTGTCTCCTGTTATACATTCACCAAAAATCTAAACACAAACTAGGCCAACTTGAGACGCCTCCTGCAAGCTCGGTACTTAAACATTAAGCCATCTAGACGTCAGGTCCGGGTCCTGCAATGACATCTGTAGGGGCGTGAGCACGGACGGCTTGTGCTCAC
>JAVXUM010177210.1:0-11509 GCA_035590655.1 Pouteria glomerata
AATGGTCTTTGTTTCTTTGTTGTTTTCTAGCTAAAGTTAGTCAAGATTGGTGGGCCCATGTCATTTAATTTGGAAGATTTATATGTCTTTATATATATATAACTTGAATTTATACATGCCAAGTGAAAGCTTTGGAGAGAACCATGTGAACCACTTGAGTGAAAAATTTTATTACATGGCCGAGAACTATTAGGTGGTTCGGTGAGAAAGGAAGAAACCACTCGGCCATTAGGGAGAAAAAAGAACAAAGAAAGACTTAGAACTAAAGAAAGACAACCGAGAAAAAGAAAGAAAAAGAAAATCAAGGGGAATTCGGCTAAGGAAGAGGAAGAAGAAGAGAAGAAGAAGAAGAAGAAGAAGAAGAAGAAGAGAAAGAAGATGAGAAGAAAGACCTCTTTACTTACTTGGTATTGTTCATGAGTTGAAGAAGAAAGTAGAAGGAAGAAGAACATCAAACCCTAAAGAATTGAAGCTTGGAAGCAAGTTATCATCTCCTTGATTTCTTTGGGAATTTCGGCTAAGAAGAGGTAGGAAAGCCTTCTGCTCTTTTTAATATATATTTAATTACAAAAGACGTGAAAATTTTGGGTTTGGACATGTTGGATGTAAATTTGATCCACCTAGGTTTGTTGTAGTTGATTGTTCAATTTGTGGTAATTTGATGTGCTCTAGATGAATTATGGTGATTTGGAGTTGTGTTGATGATTCGTGGTGCTTGGAGGTGATTTTGGGCCAATTAGGGTCTTTGGAAAGTGTTGGTAATCAAATTTGGCCATGTGTTGGTTTGATGCCCTAAATACCTAGAATTAAACCTCACTAGACCTTATGTGAAGATCTGGAAATATTGAGCTTAGAAAACAGTTTTGGAGGCCATTTTAACCTCAGAAACCTTATGGAAATGTGTAGGGAAAATGGCTAGTTGTTGTTCTCAAAATCTTCACTTTTATGGCACTTTCAAGTGAGTGCAAGAACATGCCGTAAATTCTGAAATTTCTGCGCTTTATTCCCTCCCTAAATCAGTGTGTTAGCATGTTCAAAATGATGTAATTATGTTGGAAATTACTTGGTTGGAGTGGGTTGTATGGCTACATCGTTATGTTGCTATAGAGGCTTGAAATGACCAAAGGAAGACCCGAAGTATCCAAAAATTCTGCGATTTCCTCCTTTTGCAAATCTGATTTTTTGTATGTCTAAAGTGAACTATGTGAGTTGAATTATGTATGGTTAAATGGACATAAGGATATGAGCTTACCCGATACACTTTCAGAGTACTTTTGAGTCAATGTGGTTGGTATGTGACTTGTATGTGATGTTGAGAAGTGAAATGATGAATGACCTAGGAGTTCATAATTTCACTCAAATTAAATTCCATACTACCAGCTTTATTGTTCTGAGTTTGAAACTCATTTTGGACAGTTTAGTGCCCACAATTTCACCCTAGTTAGGTTCCCATATTGGAGGTTGAAGATTAGAGTGAAAACAGAGTACAATGGTACACTAGATGACCTAAAATTCACCCAAATTGCATCAAACTAAAGGCTGGAATTTCTGTGAAATTGCTGGAATTTCCCCTGTTTTGAGACACTTTTGGATCTTAGATTATGCTTAGGAACTTTGGTAAAAAGTGCATAACAAATGCATGCTTTAATGTGGTGTTGTGCTCAAATTAAAGTCGCCAAACGGAGCCTTCACTGAGCAGAATTTCTGCAATTTATGCATCCAACAAATCTGAATTTTTTGTGGTTTAAGTAATATATTAAGGTTGAAGATTGTATGGTTTGATTGGCGTGACATTTCGAGCTCATTTGATATATTTAAATTACATTGAAAGTTAGTGTGTTGATGTCGAAACTTGGTCCAAACGGAGCCTTACTTATGCTGAATTTCTGCGATTTATTCCATTGAAAAATCTGATTTTTTTTTTTTTATGCAAAATGTTGTATTGAAGTTGAGGATGCCATGGTTCGAATTTCGTTACATTTCGAGTTCGTTTGCTATATTTAAGTTGCATTAGAAACCAATGTGTTGATGTGGGGAATTTAAAACAACCATGTGAATATGGGTAAACTAATTGAAAGAAAGAATTAATGTGATTTGCGTGGCCGGGGGTAGTGGAGTACAGAAAATAGGAAGGGTCTTGAGATACCCTCGCGTTGTGAGTCCCGAAACCTGCGCAGGGTTGGCTTTCATGCCAGTAGGTTAGTAACCTACAAAGTGATTACCTTATATATTTGATCTATTGTGGCGGGATCGTCTCCCTTGACTGAAGTCCTAAAGCACGATTCCTTTGGTACTCAATCCCTGATGATTCTGTGTAAGATAAGTGTGAAGTGAATAATGAACCGAACAAACCTAATAACGATACACTTGTAAATGTAAACGGACCACTGTATGTTGCCGTGCTTTGTGGGCCTTAAGTAACTTAATCGTTCATTATTATTTTTCTTGCACATATATTTACATGTCATGTTACATTTCATATGTATATTATTGCTAGAGCGTAAGCACATGCCGTTCGTGCTCACGTCCCTACAGATGTCATTGCAGGACCCGCACAAGAGGATTAGGAAACGTGCTTGGCGTCTCGGAACCTGGACTAACTATTTCGTTTTGTATTTAGTGGATGTAATTTTTGGAAAAAGTATTGTAATGTAATTTATTTTGAAAATATACCATTTTGAGGTTAAGTTGTAATGGCATGTAATGGGCTTAAGGCCGAATTGTGTAAGAAGACATTTATGGGTTTGCTAGTGTATGTTTAAAATCTTGATTACGAATGCAGCGTGCGTATTATGAGCAAGTTTAAACTATTACAGGTCCAGGTTTTAAACCCACTTAGGCCATATATAGTAGAGGAGGTTTTGCGGGTCCATTGTGTGACCGGTGCATTACTCTGATGCTTTTACCTTAATTAGTCATGTTTTGCATACTTATCACTCACCGCTCGGGTGCCCGGACTCAGGGCGTGATAGGAAGGACCTCACCATCTTGAACTTCTTGAAGAGTTGAGCTAGACTTTGAGGTAGGGAAACTTCTCATAATAGAAATTTGAACTCTTCTTCTTCTCCTTTGAATTCTTGTAGTTGTGGTAGAAACTAAAGAGAACTATGATGTCTTGTAAGGAACCAAACCAAATCTTAGAACCTAACTAGGACTAGTGTTGATGATGTAGTTTGAATTACATGGTAGTGAGTGATGGGAGGAGAGGAAAGAAAATTGTGAGAATTTTGGGTTAGGGTGATCTTGGAAGATGTGAAAATGGATATAAAATGGTAATTGGTGTATAAAAATGAATAAGGATAGAAGGTAGAAGTAAAAACCAAAGATTGACCAAAGCCCAGAGAGGAACCACTCTCGGTGGGCACCGCATGAGTATGGTGTAGGCACCCGCGCTACAGTATTTTCTACAGCTCCTCTCGGTGGGCGCCCAACCTGAGAAAGGGCTGTGTGCCCAAGGTCTTGGGCACCCGACTGAGAACCCCTTGGGCGCCCGAGCCCTATATGCTGAACCATTGCTTTGTCTTGCACCTTATTTGGTCAATACCAACTTCACTCCTAAACATATGGAACATCTAAAATGAACTCTCCTTATTTCATTTCACATTTGTGTTATCTTGATTATGGCATATTGCATTTGACTTGATTTACTAAAAGGAAATGGATTTGAGATAAAAATGTTGAAGAAGATTCCTTTGAATCAACTTGATTTCATTTACATAAATGATATTGTATTGAGATGAGAATGCTTATGAAATGACTTGCGTTGTTAATATGAAATCACCAAATGGATTGTGCTACATGTGAACCCACATAACTCACAAACCTAATGGAAAGAAAATAAAATAAAATGATTGGTTGTGTGTCGAGGGTTGTGGGGTACGGAAAATAAGAATGGGGAATGCTACCCTCGGGTTGAAAATCCCGGAACCTCCGTAGGGTTGGTGGTTCATACCAGTAGGTTAGTAGCATACAAAATGAGGGCAGTGTATTAGCTTGTGCATACATACGGGCGTAGCATCGCCCTGAGTTGTCATCCTAAAGAACGCCAGGGGCAGGGCGTCGCCTGGAACAAGTACGCCAAAATGGTACCCAATCCCCGATGATTGTGGGAATAATGTGTGATGTATACACAAGATAATGGATTAAAGATTGATAATGTACACACCTTGATATTTAGAATAGCATGTGAAACTTGCTTATGCATTGACTCATGAGATATATACTATCATGCTATAAATGTAGAATTCATGTTGTTGCCTTGTATCATGATTACTACATGCATTTCTTTTATATTATAGGGAGAATATCGTGGGCACACGCCGTCCGTGCTCACGTCCCTACAGATGTCCATGCAGGACCCACACAAGACGAGTAGGAGGGACCTCGAGGAGACGCATGTGTTTTTGCAAGAGCAGGACTAGTAATACATGTTGTAAATACATTTTGAAAGGTTAATGAAAAATGTATATACTTTTCTTTTGTTTTTAGTTTGTAATGGCCATAAAGCCAAGACGTGTACCAATTTATGAGAATTCAACTAGTGGAATAGTTCTACATTTATATGGATTAATGTGGTTGGATGTGTAGTATTGAATGGGTTGTATGGTTAAATTAGAAAACCGCTGCATAGTTGTATGGTAGCGAGTATATATTTTGCACAGGTAATCTATTAGGTACCCATTTGACCAAATTTTAGACCGTTATATAGCAGAGGAAGTTTTGTGGGTCCGTTGCATGACCGGTGCGTTTGCTCTAATATGATGACCCGGTTTACATGTAATGCATGTTTTACACTCACTCCCTGGGTCTAAGGACCTGGGGTGTGACAGGATGGTATCAGAGCCTAGGTTAGATTACCTAGGGACACGGGAACCCTTGCATTTCATTGTGCATGTATATGTGGCGTTGATGTAATGTATTTTCTTGTTTTCCATATTTGGTAAGAGGTGATAGTGATATTAATCTCTAGTGCATTCTTTATGTTTAAATAGAATGCCGCCAAGACAAGAGCCGAGGGAAAGGGGCCGAGGTAGAGGCCGAGGGCGAGGCCGTGGCAGAGGTAGGGGAGCTGTGGAAGCCCTAGTATAGAGTGCCTCCATCCCACTAGACCAAGAGGCAGAGCACAGTGCGGTTGCTGAAGTGCCACCTATACCCCGAGGCGGAGCGGCGCCACCTGCAGCACCAGTAGTTCCTCCACCTGCTGCCGTGGACGCCGGGGTTTTCTTGCAGCAACTGGCCACTGCAATGGCCACCATGGTGGGAGGAGCCAGAGCGGTACCCCAACCGCAAGTCCAAGCGGGTGCTACCAAGAGTAACTTGGAACAGTTTCGGAGGATAAAACCTCCGAGCTATGACGGTGTAGCGGACACCGAGGCAGCAGAACACTTCCTGGATGAATACGAAAAGATTTTGGAAGCGTTGGAAATTGTGGAACTTGCCACTTACATCACCCTCACTGCTTTTCAATTGGTGGGGCGAGCCTCGACATGGTGGAAAGGCATTAAGGAAGCTCGCGGTCATGTGGGGCTTACATGGGACCAATTTAAGGAGAGGTTTCGTGATCATTTCTTCGCCCAATCCCTGCGAGATGCCAAACGGGAAGAGTTTACCAGCCTCATCCAGGGAAACAAGACGGTGCTGGGCTATGAGCGGCAGTTCACCAACCTATCCAAGTATGCCTCGGAGCTCATTGCTACCGACTGATTGAAATGTCAGAAATTTGAACGGGGCTTGAGGCAGACGCTCCACAACAAGATGGTGATTACGATGAGCTGGTTGATCAGGCCATGGCAGTGGAGCGGGATTTGCTGGAGACCCGAACTATGCTAGAAGGCCGCCGTGGCCGGGGTAGAGGGGAGCAGCAGGAGGGATAAGGTAGCAAGAGGCAGAAAGGGGGCGCCTCCACTTTTTAGGGGCAGCCAGCCCAGTCAACCGGAGTGGCCCCCAGACCGCCGAGAAGAACCGAGTTGGGGCAACCCATTTGTTTCAACTGCAGGCTGCCGGGACATATGAAGGCCGACTGCCTATTTTTGTGGGTGTGGCTGACTCCACAAGCCGACCGGGAGGCAGGGCTCCAGTAGATAACCGGGTATGTTACCGATGTAGACAGACCAGACATGTCCAAGTTATTGCCCCCAACTACAAGGCGTCAGTGGGAGAACTGGGTTGGGAGGTCAGAGTTTTCAGAGTAGTCGTGCCTCGACGCCTTAGCAACAGACTCAGCAGCGAGGTCCTTCTACCGGAACATCTCAAAGTGGGGCATCCCAGCCACCGAGGGGAGCTCCATCGGGCCAGAAAGGTCACAGATCGCCCACTAATCAAGTGCAATGGCGGGTGTTTGCCATGACCCAGCAGGAGACACCGGCAAAACCCCTTATTACTCGAGGTATTTTTCGAGTATCTACATCCTATGCCGTGGAATTATTGGACACGGGGGCTTTACATTCATTCATTTCTGCTAAATGTGTGTCTGCATTGAGCTTGGAGGTAAGCCCTATGGATTTATTGTTGTTAGTGGAGACCCCAACCGCTGGATTTTCTTCCCTGACATCTGTGGTGAAGGCATGTGAGCTTCGGGTGGAGGATATATTTGGGAAGAAGGAAGCGGTTGTTCCTACGAATCCAATTGTTTTGGAGATGCAGGAATTTGACGTAATCTTGGGCATGGATTGGCTTGAAGCTTATCGAGCCACAATTGACTACCCTAAACGGAAGGTGACCTCCTTGACTCCCGAAGGCACATCTATCCGCTTTTTGGTAGATCAGTGCACAATGTTTGGGGTGCCTTCGTGGAAGAGCCGCAGGAAGGCAGACTTATGTTCTTTGTTTGCCAGTATGGTGGTAGAAAATGAGAATGAGGAGCAGAAGGTTCAATTACCGAGGACAGTCGATGAATTTCCCGACGTGTTCCCAAAGGAGTTGCCAGGGTTGCCACTGAAACAGGAGATGGAGTTTAGTATCAACTTGATCCCGGGCACGGAGCCCATTTCTATTCCTCGATACCGTTTAGCACCGATAGTGTTGGAAGAGCTGAGGGGTCAGCTAGAAGAATTGAGGGCCAAGGGCTTTATAAGGCCGAGCACCTCTCCCTGGGGTGCACCGGCATTGTTTGCGGCCAAGAAAGATAGGACACTCTGAATGTGCATCGATTACCGGAGGTTGAACCGGGTCACCATCAAGAATAAGTACCCGTTACCGAGGATTGACGACCTATTTGATCAGTTGAAGAGATCATCCATGTTCTCAAAAATCGATCTTCGGTCGGGTTACCACCAAGTGAGGATCCAGGAAGAAGATATCCCCAAGACGGCGTTTAGGACTCGGTATGGCCACTACGAGTTCCTAGTGATGCCTTTTGGGCTAACCAATGTGCCTACTATTTTTATGGACTTAATGAACCGGGTCTTCAGAGAATTTCTAGATAAGTTTGTGGTGGTTTTCATAGATGATGTGTTGATTTACTCCAAGTCTGAGGAAGAACACGAACAACACCTGAGGTTGGCACTGCAAAGGCTGAGAGACCATCAACCATATGCGAAGCTCAGTAAGTGTGACTTCTGGTTGAAAGAAGTCAACTTTTTGCGGTACATGGTGTCTAAAGAGGGAGTGGCAGTTGACTCTCTAAGATTGAAGCAGTGTTGGAATGGTCTCAGCCACAAACTGTATTTGAGATACGTAGCTTCCTCGGGTTGGCAGGCTATTACCGCCGATTCGTACTCGACTTTTCACGGCTGGCAGCTTCATTGACTCGCCTCACGAGAAAAAGGGTAAAGTTTGAGTGGAACGAAGCCTGTGAGCAGGCGTTCTAAGAAATTAAGCGGAGGTTGACCACCGCCCCAGTGCTCATTATCCCAGATAAAGGAGTGGGCTATTCTGTGTATTGTGATGCCTCACGGGAGGGACTGGGGTGTGTTTTAATGCAGAACGGAAGGGTGGTGGCCTATGGTTCTCGGCAGTTAAAGAGTCACGAGAGCAACTACCCCGTGCACGATTTGGAGTTGGCGGCCGTGATCTTTGCATTGAAAACTTGGAGGCATTATCTATACGGTGAGAGATTCAAGATCTTTTCTGATCATAAGAGTCTCAAATACATCTTTACTCAGAAAGACTTGAATCTGAGGCAACGCCGGTGGATGGAATACATGGAGGACTATAACTTTGACCTTCACTATCATCCCAGCAAAGCCAATGTAGTGGCGGACGCGTTGAGTCGGAAGACTCAGAGTGTAGTGGCCAGCTTAGCATTGAAAGAATGGGAAATGCTAGGTACACTCAATGAATTTGAATTGACCCTGAAGAATGAGGTGGAGACAGGAATGTTATACACTTCAGTGACTTATCTGGCCCTGGTGAGTAAGGTGATTAAAGCCCAGCAAACTAATAATGAGACAAAGGAAATTTTTCAGAAGATAGAGGGGCTAGTTGACTTGCCGAGTTGGACACTGGATGAGGCAGTGGTAAAGTATCAAGAAAGGCTCTTCGTGCCCTCGGCTTTAAGAGATGATGTCATGAAAGACTTTCATCAGTCCAGATTAGCAGTACATCTGGGGGGCACGAAGATGTACCATGATTTGAAGCGACAGTTTTACTAGGCTGGGATGAAATGAGACGTGATAGAGTTCATGGGACGGTGCCTAACTTGCCAACAGGTAAATGCAGAGTATCAACGGCTAGCTGGCTTACTTCAACCTCTGTCTGTATCCGAGTGGAAATGGGAGCACGTAACCATGGACTTTATCACGGGGTTACCAAAGACGAGAAAGAGTTGTGATGTCATCTGGGTAATCTTAGATCGGTTGACGAAATCAGCCCATTTCTTGGCGATAAAGATGACTGATTCGATGGATTCCCTAGCTCGGTTATACATCCCTGAAGTTGTAAGGTTACACAGACCACCGGTTTCTATTGTCTCTGACTGAGATCCCAAATTTGTTTCCCGCTTCTGGCAAAGCTTTCAAGTGGCGATGGGGACAGAGTTATGCTTTAGCACAGCCTTTCATCCCCAGACAGATGGCCAACCTGAAAGGACTATTCAGGTATTAGAGGATATGCTCCTAGCTTGTGTCCTGGATTTCAAAGGGAGTTAGGAGGAGCATTTGCCACTGGTGAAGTTTGCTTACAACAATAGTTTCCAATCTAGTATCGGCATGGCACCTTTTGAAGCCTTGTATAGAAGGCCTTGCCGTTCCCCAGTGTGCTAGACACAAGTTAGAGAGGCGGCTATGATTGGGCTTGAGATAGTCCGGGAGACGAACAAGAAGGTAAAAGTTATCAGATAACAGTTAGAGACGGCTAGAAGCCGCCAAAAGAGTTATGCGGACTGACGGACGTGACCACTGGAGTTTCAAGTAGGAGACCACTGGAGTTTCAAGTAGGAGACCACGTGTTCCTCAAGGTGTCACCCCAGAAAGGGCAATTCCGCTTTGGCAAGCGAGGAAAGTTGTCTCCACATTTTATCGATCCGTTTGAGATTTTGGCAAGGGTGGACGAGATAGCTTACCGCTTAGCCTTGCCACCACATCTCTCCGGCGTGCATGAGAAGTTTCATGTGTCCATGCTACGGAGGTATGTGCCAGACCCCTCACATGTGTTGGATTGGACAAAAGTAGAGGTTGATTCAGATGCCAACTATCAAGTGAGACCGGTCCACATCTTGGATACTCGAGACCAAGTGTTGCTAGGCAAAACCATTCCTTTAATTCGGGTATTGTGGAAGTATCACAACATCGGGGAGTCAACTTGGGAGCGTGACGCAGAAATGCGAGGTTAATTTCCTTCCTTATTCTCTTAGATGTATTTATAAAGTTTTATCTTTCCATGTGTTGTAAAAATTTTGAGGACAAAATTTTTGTAAGGAGGGGAGATTGTGATACCCTCGCCTTTTGTGTGAATGAGAATCATGCCTTAGTTTCTTATGGAGATGAGCTTATAGATTGGCAGATTAAAAACCTATGTTCTTCTTCAATTTTTCTTCTAAGTGTTATGAGTTAAATTAATGCTTGTTTGTGCATGGTTGTAGAAGAGATGCATGTGGTGGTTTAATAAAGGAAGAAGAATTGAGAATTTGGAAGCAAGAAGGAAAATCGGCTATGCAAGGCCTTGGCACCACCTTTGATCCATTTAAACTCAAATTTAGACTAGCAACCTTGACTTGGAATTGTTGACTTCCACCTAAGCACATATATATATAATAATAAAGACAAAAAAATGGTAGAGGAAAGGCATGGCCGGGTAATGGCTTGGCTTTCCATTTTGTTTTGTTCTCTAAGGGTTAGTCAATGCATTAAAATGAGTGGGGCCCATGTATTAATGTTTGGAAGACTTATGCATTGTGTATATATATATATTGATGGAAACTTGTGGTCGAAGAGCTTGGCCGGCCATGTTTAGCATATATAGATATATATATGTAATTGAGTTGGTGAGATATTAATTCTTAAAGTCTAAGTCTTGAAGAGAAAGAGAGAAGGAAACCATTTTGGAGAAGAAAGCAACCAGCCATTGGAGAGAATTGAGAGAATTGGGAGAAAATTGAAAGAAAAGATAAAGAAAGAGAAGGAAGAACAAAATCAAGAAGAGGAGTGAAGAAGAGAAGTAAAAAGAATGAGAAATTCAAGGAAGCACTCAAGTTCTTGGAGCTATCTTGAAGAAGGAGAAACCATCTTAAAGCTTTTGAAGGTATTGAAGTGGTTAAAGATATTGAAGCTTGAATTTGAGGTAGGGAAAACTTCTCCTTTCCTAATATAAATTCGAAGTTCTCTTCATCTCCTTTTTATTTCTATTTACTTGAGAACTAGCCAAGGAAATCATGTATCTTTGTAGAGAACAAAATAACCTTGGTGAAACCTAAATAGGGGTAGAGTTTATGGTTTAATGGGATTTGCATGGTAGGGAGTGATGGGAGGAGTGGGAAGATAACTTTGAGAACTCTAAGTTAGAGTGAGCCTGAAAGATGATAAATTGGATGTAAGTTGGTATTTGGTATAAGAAAATGAGTAGAGGTACATGAGGGAGGCAAAACCTAAAGTGGAACAAAACCCGGAGCATTTTATTCTTGGGGGGTGCCCGCCTGATTGAGGCAGAGGCACCCGAGTAAGGTGGGATGCCCGTGCACTGTTCACGGAAACTTCCCCCTTCTTGGGGCAGCCGACCTGATTCAGGCAGGGGCGCTCGACCCCCCTGCTGAACCCCAAACTGACTTTTTAACTTACTTTAAGCCTACCTACACTACTCTTACTATATGAAGGCATTATAAATGCATATCTCTCTTCATGTCATGTAAATGTCATCTGTTGGTTAATGCATGTAATGTGGGATTTGGCTTCATGCATGGGACTTGGAATAAGTTAATGCTTATGAAAACACTTATATTATCTTGATGAAAGATAAATACATAATGTTCATGTTGAGATGAAAATGCTCATGAAAGTGTCGATTATATGAAATCCCTATGGAATGACTTGTGGCACCAAAAGGAATGTGTTACATATGGACTCACATACTTTATAAA
>JAVXUM010177226.1:0-11508 GCA_035590655.1 Pouteria glomerata
TATGAGAATAAAGTATTCACCCGGATTTGTAGGTTGAATCAAGATCTTTAATTATATAGTTCACAACCTTAATTCAAATTCTTGTTTTCGCTGAATTTAATTTATTTTGAATCTTTTACTTGCTTTTCATTAATTTAAAAACATTAGATTTATTTCCTTATTCTAGTTCTTTATTTTCAGCTTAGTTAGTTTAAATTAAATTGCACTTTAAATTATTGTTAAGTAGTTTTTAATTAGAAATCAAACTTTCCAAAATCAAACTTTTCTTGCTTTTATTATTTCCAAAACGAGAACAGTAGTTAGTGTGATTTAGAAACCCTAGGATTCATTTATATTTAGTTCCCTGTGGAGACGATCCTGAATTCACCAGGTAAAACTACACCGCACGCCCTTATACTTGGGGGTTATTTTAACTGCATATTTACGAGGCGGTCAGTGTCCGGACGGCATCCTAGGGTGTCCGGACACTAGCATTATAGGATTTCTAAAATTATTTTAAAATGATTTCTAAATGCGTGTTTTGGTGCCCAAACTTGTTATTAATGACTTTTAATGATAAAATAAGTTCCAAATCATCCTCAAGCTCGATGAGAATACGTTTAAATATTGATTTAATATTTAATTCCATGATTGAGCATATCATGTGCATTGGGGCTGGGGTTGGTTTCATCCGGTTGTATTATGATTATGCATTGGCTGAGAGTGTTATGATTGCATGTTGATGTACTGAGCCACGGGTTGCATATATTCAGGGAATTCATGATTTTGAGAAAAACGATAAAATGAGATTTTGAAAACACCGGATGATCCCCAGTCGATATATATGACTAGAGTTTACTTATGTGAAATTGAGACGTTAATATGAGATAAATGGATTTGCTATTTTTTCAGACAGTAGCCGGATACCTACTCGGGATAAGCAGATGCCTACCTGAGATAGGTGGATGTTTGACTAGAGGTGTAATTTAGTTCTCTAGCGGAAAGACCAGGGGGTGTAACACGGTTCCCCTAAGTCATACCCTGCTTAAGCAAAGCAGATGCTCGACTAGAGGTGTAACTAGGTTCTCTAGCGGAAGGGCTAGAAGTTGTAACATGGTTCCCCTTAGTCTTACACCTGTAGGGGTGTAACAAGATTCCCCACATGCGATATTTATATAAGATACATGTGATTTTGCCGTAAACGCTAAAAATGGTGTAGTTGGTGACCCCGCGTACTTGGCTAAGTGTCACCCG
The DNA here is from genome assembly GCA_035590655.1 of Pouteria glomerata. Classification (NCBI taxonomy): domain Eukaryota; kingdom Viridiplantae; phylum Streptophyta; class Magnoliopsida; order Ericales; family Sapotaceae; genus Pouteria; species Pouteria glomerata. The sequence goes on from JAVXUM010177226.1 coordinate 1,234, forward strand.
TCCCAGAATAAGGTTAAAATAAATAGAGATTGAGAACAGGCACGGGCGTTGCATTCTATCATATTCTTTGCATGGGATTGCATGGATAATTGTTACATATTGAGATATTAAAATGGTTATTTATAATGATATTGATGTTTGACTTACTGATAATGTATTGCTTATGAAAACTAAGGATTAAACTAGGAACTACGGATACCTGATTTCTGAGGTGGGATACGTAGGCAGCTTAGGCATGTGTAACCTAAGTCCGGTCTATACTGTGGATGATAATAATTATGTTTATTTGCTTAAATGAGAATTTGGTTATTGGTGTCATAAATAGTGTGGCCAAGAGTGAGGGCCTGACATAGATGTTTGTTCTAGATACATAAGTTTTGGATGGTGTGACCGGGTGTGTGATCATATTGATATTTATGATGTATATATATTAAATTGATATGAGAATGAGGGATGATTGTTAGTTGCTCTGATTACTGGTATAGTGTTATAATTTAACCCTGTTACAGATATTTATGTGATTTTATTAGTTCTTATATTCCCATGCTATCCATCCCGGACACTTAAGTTAGGGGCGTGACAATATGGTATCAGAGCGCTAAGTTGCGAATACTTTAGGCCTTCGGTAATAAGGCTTGCGTGTTTCTGCTGTGTTTTACTGAATCTTCTATCATTATTTATGTGGGTTTAGATTTAAAGATCGCAGTATCCTGTATTGTGGTTGTTTGTGAATGCAAATAAGGATTAGGACGGTTGCTAAAATTATGGCAGTGTCAGTAGCTAGTAGGCAAGTTTAGTGAGACATTTTAATAAATGGTAAATTTAAATGGTTGGCAATGGCTTTGTAAGCCTAAATGTAGGATTTATAGATTGCTCCAAAGATGATTCTCGTATCAATGAATGGGAGGCTAGAAAAGATTTGACAATAATAAAGGTTTTGAATTCCAATTCGAAAGATTTGAAGGGTCTAAGTTTATCGAGAGTATATTGCATTCTTAAACATATTGTAGCTCAAATTTAGGTTCAGATGAGAATAATGTTGTTTCTTTATTAGTGGGTATTAAGTAATTGAAAGAAATTTTGTCTTGATATTTTAATGCTAAATGAGGTAGAGTCTTAATATCATTTTCAAGGAGAAGGTAGGAATTGTGGAAGTGTTTCTCGAGAACTGTGAGTGTTGTCTTCTCAAGAGAAAGATTGAGATTTTCTCTTATTTCTTTGATTCCTATTTTGCCATAAACTGTAGCATCAATTATATTGGAAGATTTAAAACTCAGTTAAATTATTTGAAATGAAAAATATATGAGGACTTTTCATGGATCCTAGTATTGGTTGGCCAAGACTCCGGTATTGATCATTTTTTTAGATAGTGAATAAATTATTTTGTAATGATACTTCATACGAAAGTTTTGAATTGTTCTAATTCAGAATAATTAAGTGGTAATGTGAGTCGAGATAGTTAAAGCCTTGACGATATTATCGAAATAGTGAATGGATTAGGGTATGCTTGTATAACTGAAATTTGGTAAAAATTTACATATATGATATACTTTAATAGTGAGGTATATTAAGTAGATAGGATATTTGAAATATTATAGTTTGGATACCCAGAGTTATCCTAGTGGTGCCATTGTAGTAGCTGAAGTGTTGCATAGGGAACTGCAGTGTTTGACAACTATAGTAGTTTGTTTTTAATAACGCATGTGAAGAGATGTTAATGATTTTTAAGTTTTTAGGTCAGTAAGAATTATAGGAGCAGTTAAATTTTCTTGAGTCTGAATAATTGTGAATAGCGTTAATAGTATGGAATAGAATTATTGAAGTTTAATAAAATAGTTAATTTGATGAAGAGTTTGACAAATATGAATGGATAATGTAACCGATGACAGTTTGGTGAGCCAAAGGGTGATATTACTAAGTGTTCTAACGATGGAGATAAATATTAGGGGGATTGTGAAAAAGGTTCACAATTTTAGTTTTAAAAGTTTACAAGTCTGAATAGTCTAAGATGATAGATTTTGGAAATTTTAGATTTTGAGTTGCTGTGAAATGCTGTGTGCTGGTGGATCAATTTTGGAGTTTTGAAATTGGACAAGCCAAAGCAATTTGAGGGTAGAATGGTGGTCCAATTTTCATGTAGGAATCAAATCATTAGTTTAAGTGTTTTACGATTATGATGCCTGGATTATGATGCCTTATGACCGTAGCGAAGTTTATATAGTAAGGGTAGTATTGTTTTCTTCAATATTTGGTTTAAAGTGTTTGAAATAAATTCTGGATTGTGATTTGGTTGAGGTTTGATGAAAAGAATGACTACTACTATCATCCTCGGGTAAAGTGTACATGTGTTATTAGGATTCCTGGTAACTTATCGAGTCAAACGACTTGGAAAGAGAACAAAATTGAGTGAAAGATTATGCTTTTAAATGTTTGGTGTTATCTTAATAAAGCCAATATAGTGACTGGTGCTTAAATTAAGAAGTCTATGAGATGAGCAATCATTATGGTTAATTTTCTTTTATTTGAAGTTGTTGAGAAGATGTTGGAACCTTGAAATTCTTTGGGACAAGTGAGATGAATTTTAGGAGTTATGTTATGAAGATAAGGCATGGATAAGATTAATAGAAGGGTATTAGATGTCGATTATAAGACTAATTTTATCAGGAATCATGGCACACCATTGTCAATTGTGTCAGACTGAGACCTATTGTATACTGTACAGTTTTGAGTAACATTTGGAAGAGGCACTGAAAACTCAACCATGTTTTAGTATCGCATTTCATTCGCAGACAGATGAACAATCTGAGCGGATGATTTAGATTTTAAGGAAATGTTGAGGTCATGTGTGTTGACTTTGGGAGGAAATTAGGAAAACCATTTACCGTAGATTGAATTTGGGTATAATAATAGTTATCAGATAGATATTGGAATGGCTCTGTATGAGGTTTTGTATGGACAACCTTACATATCTCCATGGTGTTGGGTTGAAACTGGAGAACCTGTAATGGTTGGTCCTAATTTGATGAGACAAACGTCAGAGAAGACTTAAGTGATCCAACAGAGGCTTTAACGGATCAAAGTAGACAAAAGAGTTATGCAGATAAACAAAGACGACTGTTAGAGTTTCAGGTTGGTGATTTTGTACTTTTATAAGCTTTGCCAAGGTATGGTGTAGTTTGTTTTGAAAAATGTGAAAAGTTTTCACTAAGATATATTGAACCCTTTAAGATCATTGAGAAGAATTGGATACTGAGGAGAATGTGACTTTTGTGAATTTATTAGTTCGAATAGAGGGCATGCGTGAACAAGTTTTATGGGGCAAGACCATTCCTTTGGTTCACTTGTTGTAGAGACACCGTGGAGTTTAGGAGTCCATTTGGGAACATGAGTCGGTGATGCAGGTGAAATACCCATCTTTGTTCGTTGATAAAATGGTATTATGTAAATTTCAGAGACGAAATTTTTATAAAGGTGGGAGTGTGTAACACCTAGTATTTTGAATTTAGTTATTGTTGTAATATTTTGGATTGATAGTGTTTAAATTTAAATTGAGTTGAGTTATGATATCTTTCTAGGCTGGATTGAGTCCGAAGTGATCTTGGGTTGGATAAAATGGGTCACGGGCCCAACTATTTATTTTTCTTTTCATTTTCTTTCTTTTTCCTCATTTTTCTTTTTGTTCTTTTCCCTTTTGGCTCGGTTGACCAAAAACGAAAACGGGGAGAGAGAAAGAAGAGAGAGAGATTTGAAGCCGGAGGTTGGTCGATTCGGGAAGATCTCGAAGCGGTAATCATCGTGGTGCGGTCTATTTTGCGAGATTCGAAACGAGATGGAAGAAATTAGAATTTGAAGTTCGAAGGCCAAGTCGATTTTCTTTATTTTTCTTCGTTTTTCTTCGGATTCGAGGTAGGTGGGACCTAGATTCGTATTTTAGACGTTATAGGAATCGTTTTGATATATATATATATGCATAAATTGGTTAAAAATAATGAGATTTGTGAGTATATGTATATATATGTATAGCTGTGTGTATATATGCATATATACGTGAATTTCTTGCATATTTTTAAGTTATTTATTGATTAAATATTGTAGAAACATGTGGTTTCGATGTCTAAATGTTTATAAATGAGATATTGTTGAGACTGAGGCTTGGATGGATCATTTGGGAGAGATTTGAGGTTAGCTTTGGTTGAGAATGAACTCAGGTTCTGGGCACTGGTCACGGGTATCCGGACACCATGCATTGGTGTCCGAACGGCGTCCTAATGGTGTCCAGACACTAGCACTATGGGATTTCTAAAATTGTTTTAAAATGATTTCTAAATGCGTGTTTTGGTGCCCAAACTTGTTATTAATGACTTTTAATGATAAAATAGGTTCCAAATCATCCTCAAGCTCGATGAGAATATGTTTAAATATTGATTTAATATTTAATTCCATGATTGAGCATATCATATGCATTGGGGCTGGGGTTGGTTTCATCTAGTTGTATTATGATTATGTATTGGGCGAGAGTGCCATGATTACATGTTGACGTATCGAGGCACGAGTTGTATATATTGAGGGAATTCATGATTTTGAGAAAATCGATAAAATGAGATTTTAAAAACATTATATGATCCCCAGTCGATATATATGACTAGAGCTTAGTAATGTGGAATTGGGACGTTACTATGAGATAAATGGATTTGATATTTTTCCGAACAGCAGCCGGATACTTGCTTAGGATAAGTAGATGCTTGCCTGAGATAGGTGGATGCCCGACTAGAGGTGTAACTCGGTTCTCTAGCAGAAGGGCCAGGAGGTGCAACACGGTTCCCTTGAGTCTTACACCTATGGGAGTGTAACACGGTTCTCTACATGTGATATTTATATGAGATATATGTGCGTTTGCTGTAAGCGCTGAAAACGGTGTGGTTGGTGATCCAGCGTGCTTAACTAAGTGTCACCCGTCCCAGAATAAGGTTAAAATAAATGGAGATTGAGAACAAGCACGGGTGTTGTATTTTATCATATTCTTTACATGGGATTGCATAGATAGTTGTTATATGTTGAGATATTAAGGGTTATTTATAATGATATTGATGTTCGACTTACTGATAATGTATTGTTTGTGAAAACTAGAGATTAAACTAGGAATTACGGAGACCTGATTCCTGAGGTGGGATACGTAGGCAGCTTAAACATGTGTAGCCTAAGTCCAATCTATACTATGGATGATAATAATTGTGTTTATTCGCTTGAATAATAATTTGGTTGTTGGTGTTATAAATCGTGTAGCCAAGAGCGACGGCTTAACATAGATGTTTGTTCTAGATACGTAAGTTTTGGATAGGCAGGTGTAGCCTAAGTCCAATCTATACTATGGATGATAATAATTGTGTTTATTTGCTTAAATAAGAATTTGATTGTTGGTGTTATAAATCGTGTAGCCAAGAGTGGCGGCCTAACATAGATGTTTGTTCTAGATATGTAAGTTTTGGATAGTGTCACGGGTGTGTAACCATATTGATGTTTATGATGTGTATATATATTAAATTGATATGGGAATGATGGATGGTTGTTAGTTGCTCTGATTATTGGTATAGTATTATAACTTAACCATGTTATAAATATTTATGTGATTTTATTAGTTCCTATATTCCTATACTATCCGTTCTGGACAATTAATTTAGGGGCGACAGATCGAATAATAAAAAAAATAGTATAATTTTTTCACTATTGCCTACTATCCACCTCTATTAGTAACAATTTACCTAATTTTAACTCTAATGTAATTCTTACCCTACCTTCCAAACTAGTCATTCCAATCAAATATAAAGTAAAAATTATTCTGGTAAAAATTATCTTCTATTACCCAAAGCAAATATGCCCTAGTAATGGCAAATTGATTTATATTTGAGGATTATGTCTTTTTATTTGGACAAGGTTTTTTATTTTGAAATGTCGGATTCTAATGACCTAATTCAAATCTTTGACTACCTCTAAGAATGTGAAATGAAATGAAAATAACTCTAGTAAATTGCATGCCCATATTATGGGAAATACAAAAAAGTATATCTATAAGACTGTGAGATAGGTAACGGTAAAAATTTTAAACCTTCGTATGTAAATTTTTACCAGTTTTTAACTTTTGAGTTCTGAATAAAAATTCAAAAACTAAAATTTAAACTTAGAACGTTGAAAACTCTCATCCTGATTGGAAAATTACATAGATAAAATAGTTAATATTAAGTCTAAAATCTATTAAAAGCGTTTCGATTTTCTTTGTTTCCTTATATTTAAAAAAGCCTTAGATCATGTAGAAGTCCAACTTGAACACTCTATTTAGAATGATAAATTTGATAAGAGTTTAAGTTCATTTGATGAGAATTCTTATTAATTTTTGTGTTTGAAATCAAAATAAAATTGAATGTTTTGGATTTCATTTTATTTTGCAACTTAAATTTTTAGATTTCTATATCATTTAAAATTCAGATCAAAATAATAAAATTTGATGAGAATTTATTATTTTGTTAAACTATCTGAGTAAGTGGACAAATTTATTCTCGTACGTCATATTTTTCTTATTTTATTTTTTTCTACTAACATAGTCAAATTGGGCATTTCTCTTGAATCAATTCAATTTAATTTTTTAAATTTAAGCATATGTTATGAATACAAAATTTTATTTATTAAATCAAATCAAATCATTTTTAAGAGAAAAATATTTCAAACAAAATGTAAAACGAATTTAATACTTTTTTAGGGTGGTTGGTTTGGGAGTAAACAAGTTTTTTTGGAGGGGTTGTTCTCATATGATTTTTCTTACCAAATTTTAATTTTTTTTATTTGGTAACTTTTAAGCATCTTATTTACAATCATAAAAAATAAAAAAAAAATACATAAGTGAAAAAAATTAGTTTAATTCTTAAAAAATCACATTTGTCTTACCAATTTTTTTTATTGGTAAGTTAAGAATCCTAATATCAATCATTAGAAAAATTAAAAAAAATAAAAAATCACGTATGAGTGAAAATTTTTATTTTATTTTTTAAAAATTAATTTTTTTCATACGACGTAGATTTTTTATTTGGAAGTATTTTTAAAATTTTTTAATATGGATAGAAAAACTAATAACTACAAAAAAGAATTAATATAAAATATAGAATGAAAAAATAACTAAGTAAACTAAAACTGAAGCATTCAACGAAGAGCACAGAATTAGAGGTGGCTTCGCCCCCGCAAACTTTTACCAAATGTTTTGTCGAATACCAAATTTTATTAATTTTTTATTTTATTTACTAAAATTTAAGAAATATATTTTTAATTTTTATTAACTTTCTCAATTATTTTTATAATTTTCTCCAATTTTATAAATTTTTACCCAATACATAACGTTTTTAATGGTGACACCTGACAAGACCAAAATAAAAGTCACTAAAATTTGGGTAAATTACATTTACCTCCATTTCCCATTTTGATAATTATATTTAATAATCACAATATTTAAAAATTACACTTAGTTTTCTCATTTTGAAATATTGTTTCTATTGTCCCCATTTCGATAAAATCAACCTCTAAAATTTAACAGGTTATATTAAAATAATTAAAATTTTAGGCCTGTTTTCTTATTTTATCTCTCTCCCCCTTATTTTCATCATTTTTCTTACAAAAATCTCTAAAAATAAGTAAAAATTGAACAAAAATGTAAAATTTTTGAGAATTTTTATAAAAAAAATTAATGAACATGAGAAAAGGGATAAAATAAGAAAAATATGTAAAATTTTGATTAGTTTAACATTTTATATTAAGTTTTAATTATTGATTTCATTTGAAGGGGGTCAATATTAATAATATTTTAACATAAAGAAGTAAGTGTAACTTTTAAATATTATGAACACTAAATATAATTATTTAAATATTAAAAAGATATAAATGTAATTTATTTTTAATTTTTTTTTTAATTTTCTTTTTCTTTTTCGTAAGCGAAACGGTCCCCCAATATCAACTACTACCAGACAAACCCGGTGGTGCCGCTGTCACAAGAAATTCTTCGCTCCTGTCAAATTAATTTCAAAGCCCCCTACGATAGTCACGGTTGATGGCACGCCCAAATTGCAAAAAAACAAAATGGTCACAACCACCTTGAATCATGTTTCTTCCGACCCTTTTTTTTTTTGTACTCGGTATTTCTTTATTAAAAAAAAATTTAAGTACAATTATAAATAATTTCAATAGTGTAAGGCTTTGTTTAGAAAGCCTATTTAATTTTTCATTTTTTTGATTATTTAAGTATCATTTAGTATATTTATTTTAAATTTATTTTTATTTATATTTTTAAAAATAAGAAAAATAATTTAAAACGCATTTTGATCACTTTGATTGTTAAATTTTGTTTTAAAAAATAAAAAATAAGTTTACACATGAAATGCAAAATAAGAAAAAGTTATTTTGAGTATTTTTAATTCAAAATAAGAAAAATTTCAAAACAAAGAAAAAAATGTCAAACTAAATCTGTTTTTTATTTTTCGTGTTTTAAAATTTTCAAAACATAAAACACATAAAACAAAAAATAAAAACAAAAATAAAAAATAAAAAATAAAAATGCAAACCAAATGCTACCAAATTTTTTCTTTTTTATTTAAAAAAAAAAAAATTAACATCTACTTAGCCATTGTCACAATGCTACCTTAATTGTTTGGGACAGACGTTATGAAAAAATAAACTCTAATCAAAATAAATAAAAACATATTTTAAGGTCAACTCACAATATAATAATAATAAACAGAATATCTAACATTGTTTCCCTTTCTCATGTAAAATAATAAAAATCACATCATAATAATAAAAGTTAATGTCACACTTTGGTGACACAATCCAGGACTTAAATAGGCACAATAGCAATATCGTAATACAATGTTAAATGTAAATAATCTGGGATCCATGAGATCACACAAATGAAAGTACAATAATTTAAAATGATAAGATAAATCAAGAATTAAGTCAAATATATCAATCTCAACTCATTTCTATGTGGTTATTCTCTAACCTCGCCGGATCAGTTAAAATATGGATAGAATGAGCAAACTTGCCTAGTAAGTAAAACGTGCAAGTATGCACCAGTGAATAATAATTGAATATATAATATAGCTCACAATAATATCCACAAAATACAATATAACAATCTAATTGTAATGCATTTGCAATTGCCAACGCATTCTCCAATCTTCATCTATTCTCAACAATATTTTGAGAAAAGTAACTCTTAGCAAAGTAAATAGGGTCACCAATCACTCTATTTGAAGCTCATGGTAAACAATAATCTCAATATATAATCACAGGTGGGGAATTGTGTCATACCCTTATCGGTGTAAGGCTCAGGAGAATCGTGTTACACCCCCTGCCCCTTCTGCTAGGGAACTGTGTTACACTCCTGAATCTTACATCACTAAGTCTTACACTTGCGGGGGTGTAACACGATTCCCCTCATGTCATTGGATCTTGTTTGAGATAAGTAGATGGCTAATTAGAGATATAACACAGTGTTTTAGCAGAAGGGTTAAGAAATGTAACACGGTTCCGCTGATTCTTATACTTGTGAGAGTGTAACATGGTTCCTCACCTGTGATTATATATTGAGATTATTATTTGCCGTGAGAGTTAAACAGTGCGGTTGGTGGTCCTACGTACTTTGCTAAGAGTTATCTGTTTAAAGATAAGGTTGTGTTAGATAAATATTAAAGAATGCATTGGATATTGTATTGCATTACACTTGCATTGTTATATTATATTTTTATAGAAATTGTTGTGAGATATTATACATTCAATTATTGTTCACTAGTGTAGACTTGCATGTTCTACCTACTGGATAAATTTACTTATTCCATCCATATTTCAAGTAATCCGGCGAGACCAGTGAATAACCACCTAGAGCTGAGTTGAAATCGATAAATTTGACTTAGTTCTAGATTTATCTTATCTTTTAAACTATTATACTCTTATTGAGTCGTGGATTTCATACTTATTTATATTTGATATTGTATTATGATATTGTTATTATGATTATTAAAATCTTGAATTTTGTCATCAGAGTGTAACGTTAGGGGCCGTTTGTTAACGCTGTTGTTTTTCTATTATTGTTTTTTTTGTTGCTGTTTTCTATTTTGTGTTTTCTGTTGCCGTTTTTGTGATACCCTTGCCCTTAACATGAATAAGATTGATGGAATTGGTTTTGGTTTCTTTGAAATAAGTTAGAGTTTGATGTGGGGAAATACCAAGTTCTTCAATATT
>JAVXUM010177236.1:0-11507 GCA_035590655.1 Pouteria glomerata
ACGTTTTTTGAGAGAAAACAAGAAACCCTAAGACTGTCGTGAGATCCCACCATCTTGTGAGAGAAGGAGTATTTTCGAGAATACGGCGGAAGGCTGAAAGGTGAAGATCAAAGCCTCGAATCTGCCTAGATCAAAACCAAGTGAAGGTATGATATTGCGTTCTTTAACGTGATCGGTAAATAATTTTTTTTTGTATTAATCATATACTCTATAGCCGTGATCATGGGGTTTTCCGAGTTCCCCAACAGTTCATGCTCATCTTCAAACTTGGAGTAGACCAAAATATCATCTATAAACACCACGACAAATTTATCTAGAAACTCTCAAAAGACCTAGTTCATCAAATCCATAAAGACTGCCGGAGCATTTTTCAACCCAAACGGCATAACCAAGAACTCGTAATAACCATACTGAGTCCAAAAGGCTGTCTTGGGGATATCTACGTCCTGAATGCGTAACTGGTGATAACCAGACCGAAGATCAATCTTAGAAAATACCACAGACCCCTTCAACTGGTCAAACAAGTCATCGATCCTCAGTAGTGGTTATTTGTTCTTAATCGTTACCCGGTTGAGCTTCTGGTAGTCTATACACATCTGAAGCATCCCGTCCTTCTTGACAGCAAATAGTACCGGAGCACCCCAAGACGAGGTACTCGGCCTAATGAAGCCTTTCGCCAAAAAGTCTTCCAACTAAGTTCTCAACTCCTTTAACTTAGCTGGTGCCAACCGGTAGGGAGGGATAGAAATAAGTTCCGTACCCGGAATCAAATCAATGTAAAACTCTATTTCCCGCTCCGGTGGTAACCCCAATAAGTTATCCGGGAACACTTCGGGGAATTCACTTACTATACTTGGCAATTCGGTCCTTTGTCCCTTATCCTTTTCCTCCATCTCTAGATAAGCAAACAGGGTGCACAAGTCTGCTTTCTTTCAGCTACCCAAAGAGGGTATATCAGGCAATTTATACTTGTCTGCAAAGAAGCGGATTGGGGTTCCTTTAGGGTAGATAAGGTCACTCTACGGTCATGACAGCCAATTTTTGCTTAGTAGGACACTAGCCAATCCATCCTGAGAATCATCGAAGCCCCTCATCTCTAACACGATTAGGTCACAGCTAGACACCAGTTCTCTCCCGTCAAACACATCCTCCACCCGCAGTTCACATCCCTTGCACATAGTGGCTAAAAAGGAAAACCCTGCTACTGGTGTCTCAATATGCATCAACAAGTCCATAGACATGACCTCTAACGCCAGTGTAGATACAAATCAAGACGAGATGAATGAATGAGAAGCACATGTATCTAATAAGACAGTAGCAGAGGAAGAATAAACCTGAAAAATACCTCGGGTAACCATAAGATCTGCTGATGCTTCCTGCTGTGCCACAGTAAAAACCCTCTCCTGTGCCTGTGAACCCTGAGGTCTGCCACCTCTCTTGCCTTGAGAAGCTCCCCGCTAAGGCTGGGTCGTCCCACTTTGTGTTGCTACAGGTAGGGGACCTCTCTGTTGAAATGGTGGCTGCTGCACAGACGCCGCGAAATAACTGCCCTAAAAATTCTGACCCTGGGTCTCCATCCTCCCTCCTGCCTCGCCTATGGGCTGCGAGCAATATCTCTAAATGTGGCCGGTCTGCCCGCACCGGTAACATACCCGGTTGTCCACCATCGGCCCACTGCTAGATCTACCGGCCGACCCTCGCTGCCCCAATAATGGTCACTCAGATCTCATGTGCCCCAGTTGATGACAGTGATAACAAATGAGCTGTCCCGGGGTCGATCCCTCTCCCCTCCTTGTCTACTTGGGGGCCATACTGCCTGACTAGGGTGGCTGTCCCTGGGAGGTGGATGCACCGCCCTTGAATCTCTTCTTACTCTCCCCCTCCTGTTGGCTCCCCGTACTCCAACCATGTCGGCCCTCCATCATCGTTCTGGTCTCATTTAAATCGGCCTCCATGGCCATCACTCTATCGACCAGTGTCTCATAATCATTCAGACCGAGGGGCACCATCCTATTTCTTAACGCAGGCTTCAATCCCCTTTCAAAATTTCTACACTTGAGGTGGTCTGTGGGGATTAACTCAAAAGCATACTTGGATAGGGCGGAGAATTTCCTTTCATAATCCAACACTATCATGTTGCCCTGAATCAGAGTGACAAACTCCCTTCTCTTGGCATCTTGCAGGGCCTGGGGAAAAAAATGAGTCCAAAATCGTTCTTTGAACTGTTCCTACGTCAGGCCCTCTACTCCTCTCACATCTTTCAAGTGATCCCACCATGCTGAGGCCCTGCCTTCTAATTGAAAGATAGTTAAAGCTATGCATGTGGCAAGCTCAGCAATCTCCATTGCCGCTAATATCTTTTCACAGCGGTCAATAAATTGCTCGGCCACCTCCGTATCTACTACGCCATCGTATATGGGAGGCTTCATCCTCCGAAACTTCTCTAAGGCGGTGGCGCTTGTTAGCCCTTGAAGTGGTGGTCCAGCCCTTGCTCCACCAACTAAGGCTGCCATGGCTGTAACCATCTGTTGGAAAAAGGCTCCGGCATTAGCAACTACTAGCTGGGGCACTACAGGCACTCCAGGGGGCATATCCTCAGCCCCAGCCATCTGCGGCATTTTGGCTACCGCACTGTATTGTGCCTCTTACTCCTGCTGGATGGAAGCACTATGCGCCGGCTCCTGGACGGGAACCTCTCCTCTACCTCGACCCCGACCTTGGCCTCGGCCTCGACCTCGCACATCTACTTCTTGTCTTGGTGGTATTTCTACACATCACAACATAAGAAGCCAAGATAAGTGTCACCAATAAGGGTCATCTAATCTTTCTGTGTGGGTCCTGTAATAACATCTGTAAGGATGTGAGCACAGATGGCTTGTGCTCACGCTACCTCACAAATATATATATATATAATGCAACACTATATGTTTGCAATGCAAGGTAAAGAATATTAAAGTAAGCTAAGAAGAATCAATACAAGCAGGTAAAAAACTCAAATCCATAAACACCAACATCGTACAATAATTCAAATTTCACATTTAAAAATTTTCCATATTCCATTACCACAAGTATGAAGGTTTAGTAGGCCATTCATTTATCCTAGATAACTTAATTCTCTTTCCATATTCTAATAAGTTTTCTATTTCACAAATCTTTTACACATTCATCGGAGATCGGGTACCTAACTAATCGTGCTTCAGAATCTCAGCCCAGGGCGACGATACGCCATAACACATTTGAGTACATCACCAGTCGTTCTTTAAAATCGCAGTCTAAGGTAACGATATGCCATAATTCACTATTCATGTTGTGGGCTACTAACCCACCGGCATGAAAACCTAATCCAATGCCGATTCCGAGACTTTCAACTCGAGAGCATCTTAAAACCCTTCCTATTTTCTGTACCCACTACCCCTGGTTAAAACCAACCATGTTAACCGTTTTTTGTCTTTCAATTCTACACTTTGTTCATTTGATTACATCAAGGTCATACATCAACATAGTAGTCTACAAATACAACACAAATATTCCAATTGAACTCACCATCTAACGCCAAATTAACAATACAACTTTCAACCAAAATGTATCAATTTAAACATGAAAAATTTCAACTTTGGCACCTTTTCAAAGTGCAGAAAATTCAGCCCACTATATATTCCCTTTGTCCACTTTAAATAGCTCGAAAAAATAGCCAACATACATGCATCAACTAGGCATTTTTCATGCATATTTAAGTAAGGTTTCTAAATGAAATTTAGGTTCCAAAAGTATGTTAGGTTCCAGAAATTTCTAGCTTTGAATCTAGGTTTAATTTGAGTAAATTCTAGGTTTTTAGCCTACCATAGTTGCTAAAATTGCAAGCAAAAGTTCATCTCTCAACATGGATTCACTTAGGTTAAAATTTAAGCTCTTAAATCACAAAAAATTCTGTTTTGGTCCCAGAAATGCAGCAGCCATATAAATTCATTTTTTGGCATGTTTCTTAACCAATTTTAGGTTATACCAACACAAATCTTTCAAGAGTTTTTCTTTCCTATAATACTTTTGCAAATTTTCAAATTTCTATACTCACATGGCACACACATATATATATAATGAAGTAGGAAGTTCCCTACCTCAATCCTTTAGCCTAAAGTTGTAAGAAATTCCAAGGAGAAGCGAGCTTAATTTTTAAGCCTCTAACTTAAGGAGTTCAAGTCCTTATTTTCCAACTTTTCCTCCTTAATTCTCCAAGAAAACCTTGAAAGGAAGCAAGGTTCTATTTCTATTTAGCTCTTCTTCAAGAAATCTAATTCAATTTTCTTACAAGATATTAAGGCACAAAATAAACTTACCACAAATTAAGAGTTTCCTTTCTTCTATTTCTTCCTCTTCTTCCTCTTCTTCCTCCTCTTCTTATCTTCCTTTTGGCCAGTTCTTCTTTTTCTTCTTTCTTTAGTTCTAAGTCTTTCTTATATTGGTCCTTTTCTTGTGGCCGAGTTGTTCCAATGTGAATTGGCCGAATACTTCAAGTAGCTCTTGAGTAAGATTTGTTTCTTCCATTCCAATTTTGATCACATGCTCTAATTAGGAGCTTCCACATGGCCCCATATACACTCAAACATATATATGTATATATAGACACCTAAGTCTTCCAATTTAATAGATGGGACTCACTTATTTAATTTTCTTGACTACATTAGCAAGACTAACCACAAAAGACGAAGGCCACACCTTCATTCTATCACGCCCCGAGTCCGGGGACCCAAGGGGTGAGTGTAATTCATCCATAACATGAAAACCTGGTCATTATATCAGAGCAAACACATTGGTCAAGTAACAGACCCACAAAACTCTCCCTGCTATATAACGGTCTAAATATGTCGAAAGGTGTACCTAATAGAAACCTATGCAGAATATACACTCTGCCAAATAATCACACAGTGGTTTTATAAACCAAGCATACAAGCTTATCCAAGGCCAAACACCCAAACCCGCCTAACATATAGGAATACAGAAGAGATTCGATATTTAAAGAAAATCTGAAGTTTTATAGGTTACACCTATCTCGGCCTTAAGGCCATAGCATACCCCAAATCAAATATAAGTACAAAACTTTACAATATCTTCTCAAAATACATTTATGAAATATAAAGTTATTCCCATTCTTGCATTAACACGGGCATCTCCCTTCTTCGCTTTACTTTAAGTCTCTCCTACTCGTCTTGAGTGGGTCCTACATGGACATCTGCAGGGACGTGAGCACGAACGGTGTGTGCCCACGATACTCACCATAATACAAATATGATGCATGTAATGATCATGATACATAAAACAACAACAATCCAATATCCATAACATGACAGTACATATCGCAATTCACAATATATAAGCAAGGAGTGTGCATCATCAACAGTTTCAACATTTACTTGTTCATTTGCTTATTCATCACATATTAATCCTTCACACAATCATCGGGGATTGGGTACCGATCCAGCGTGCTTGACACGGGTGACGCTACATCCCTGGCGTTCTTTAGGATGGCAACCCAGGGTGACGTTACGCCCATATGTATGCATAAGCCAATACACTACTCTCATTTTGTAGGCTACTAACCTACTAGTATAAACCACCAAACCCTGCACAGGTTCCGAGACTTTCAACCCAAGGGTATCTCAGACCTTTCCTATTTTCTGCACCCCACAAGCCCCAGCCACACAATCAATCCTATCGTTTCATTTCTTTCCATTAAGTTTGTAAACTATATACTGAGTGTACATGTAACATAAATCCACTTTATGATTCCATAATGGTAATACGAGTCAATATAAGTCATTCAATGAGTTTTCCCATCTAAATTCAATTATCATACATTTAAACGTAATTAATATGATTTAAGGGGTTTCTCTCAAGCATCATTATCATCTCAAACAATTACCATGCATTAAATCAGGTTAAACACAAATATAAAGTACCGTCTGGACCCTCCCTTGCCACCGTCTGGACGGCTGAGAACAACGGTGCCCAGAATAGCTTGACCGTCCGGACGGTCGCCTCCTACCTTCCAGACGGCCAAGAGCAGGATTCCGAGCCAACACTAGACCGTCCGAACGCTCCAAGCGTCCGTCCAAACGGTAGGTTTAATCCCTTAAAACTCTCAACCACGTAAGTTATTTCTCCTAGTATTACGGTACCCTATCACTTAGGTTTTTATTTTTCATTCCAACCACCCTTTCACAACCTCCCAACACAACTAATAGAAAGGGAAGAAAGAGAGTTTCTACTATTCCACTCTATACCCTAGCATGCATATCTACATGGGAAGAAGAAATAAAGGTTTTTCTCTACTACGTTTTATGGTTTTCTTACTAGTTACCACATCTTATAAAATTTAAAGGAGAAGAAGAAAACCTTATATAAAAGATGGCAAGTTCCCTGCCTCAAACTCAAGCCTAAGAGTCTTTAAAAATTTCAAGATGGAAATAGCTTCCGAAGTGTCTTCAACTTAGCTCCAACTTGACAAGACTTCAAGAATTCACTCTCTTCTCTTGACTTCCTCTTTTTCTTGATTCTTTCTCCACCTCTCTTCTTTATTTTTCCTTCTCATTTCTTCTTTTTCTTCCTTCTCCTTTTTCTTTCCTTTTTCTTTTCTTTTTTCCTCCTAGCTCTCTCTCTTTATGGCCGGGTGGAATAATGTTTTGGTCTCCCCTCCCCCTTGGCCGAATGGCTTCTTAGCCAAGTTGGTCTCTCCCTCTCTCTCTCTTGGACACTTATCCATTCCTCAACTCCTCCATTGGTCTTTCAAATTCAATGCTCCCAACAACCAATAATCTATACATATACATATATACACTCATCTTGGCCGGCCAAGCTTTCATCCACCATAAGTCATCCAATACATATATATGTATAAGTCTTCCAACATTAATTTATGGGACCCACCAATTTAATGTTTCATGACTAACACTTAAGAGAACAAACCAAATTGGAAGACCAACACTAAATGGCCGACCACCTCTTCTTCCTACCATCCTTCTTTCTATCATTTATATATACATATATATCTATCAAGAAGTCAACAAGTCCAACAAGACCAAATGGTTTACTAGTCAAAGTTGGTGCCAAACCTTATATCTATGGAAGTCAACAAGTCAAACACCAAGTTTATGAAATCAAAATGGATGCCAAATTTTCCCATAGTCGGTTCTCTCCTTACTTCCCAATTTCTTCTTCACACTTTAACTCAAACATTCTTCCTTTATTAGAACGTCACATAGCCGGCCACCATGTGCTCTTTACTTTTCATAATACTTTTCTCACCAACATGAACAGACAAGGCCATTCACTCTAACTTCCCAACACTTAAAACAAATTGAAGAGCATGACCTTGAAACACACCAATTCATACTCTTTTTCATTCAAAGGTTGAGGGTATCATATTTTCCCCTCCTTACAAAAATTTCATCCTCGAAATTTTTACAATGCAGTAAACTATAAAATTCTTTACAATTACATCTAAGAGAGCAAGAAAGGGAATCGTTCTCGTATTTCTGCCTCGCGCTCCTAAGCTGACTCCTCGATGTTGTGGTGCTTCCATAAAACTCAAACTAATGGAATCGTCTTGCCTCGCAATACTTGGTCTCGAGTATCTGTAATTTGGACCAGTCTCACTTCGTATGAGGCAATTGAGTCGACTTCTAACTCCGCCCAATCTAGTACATGAGAGGGGTCCGAAATGTATCTCTGTAGCATAGAAACATGGAACACCTCGTGCACACCGAAAAGTTGTGGTAGTAAGGCTAAGTGGTAAGCTACCTCACCCACCCTTGCCAAGACTTCAAATGGACCGATGTAACGGGGAGACAACTTCCCTCACTTGCAAAAATGAAATTGCCCCTTTCGGGGTGAAACCTTCAAAACACGTGGTGTCCCACTTGAAACTCTAGTGGGCGCCTCTGTTGGTCCGCATAACTTTTCTGTCAACTTCTAGCCGTCTTTAGCCGTTGTCTAATGACTTTTACTTTCTCATTTGTCTCCCGAACTATTTTAAGTCCAATCATGGCCGCTTCTCTAACTTGTGTCCAACACACTGGGGAACGGCAAGGTCTGCCATATAAAGCTTGAAAGGGTGCCATGCCGATGCTAGCTTGAAAACTATTGTTGTAAGCAAACTCCACCAGTGGCAAATGCTCTTCCCAACTTCCTTTGAAATGCAGAACACAAGCTTGGAGCATATCTTATAATACCTAAATAGTCCTCTCTAACTGACCATCTGTTTGGGGATGAAAAGCTATGCTAAAGCATAATTTTGTCCCCATCGCCACTTGAAAACTCTACCAAAATCGGGAAACAAATCTGGAATCTCGATCAGAGACAATAGAAATCAGCGTCCCGTGCAACCTCACAATTTCACGGATATATAACTGGGCCAGAAATCTATCGAATCGGTCATCTTCATCGCCACAAAGCGGGTTGATTTTGTTAAGCGATCTACAATCACCCAAATGGTGACACACCCTCTCCTCGTCCTTGGCAACCCAGTGACGAAGTCTAAGGTCACGTGCTCCCTTTTCCATTCAGATACAAGCAAATATTGCAATAAGCCTGCTGGCCGTTGATGCTCTGCCTTTACCTGTTGACAAGTTAGGCACCTTCCCACAAACTCTGCCACATCTCTTTTCATCCCAGCCCAGTAAAATTGCCTCTTTAAATCATGGTAAATCTTCGTGCCCCTAGGATGCACTGCTAATCTTGGCTAATGAAACTCTTTCATGACTTCATCTCTCATAGCTGAGGGCACAAAGAGTTTTTCCTGATACTTAACCGTGGTCTCCTCTAGTGTCCAGCTAAGCAAGTCTTTTAACCCTTTTATCTTCTGATAAACCTCATTCGTCTAGTTATCACTTCTTTGGGCTTCAATCACCTTGTTCACCAGAGCCAGATAAATCACTAGGGTGTATAATATTCTTTTCTCTGTGTCATCTAGATTCATGGCAAATTCATTGAATGTCCCTAGCATTTCCCACTCTTTCAATGCTAGAGTGGTCACTACACTCCGAGTCTTCTGACTCAATGCATCTGCCACCACATTGGCCTTGCCAGGATGGTAATGAAGATCAAAATCATAATCTTTCATATACTCCAACCACCGACGTTGCCTCAGATTCAAGTCTTTTTGAGTAAAAATATATTTTAGACTCTTGTGATCAGAAAAGACCTCGAATCTCTCACATATAAGTAATGCCTCCAAGTCTTCAGTGCAAAGATTACGACTGCCAATTCCAAATCATGCACAGGATAATTACTTTCATGATTCTTTTACTGTCTGGAACCATAGGCCACCACCCTTCTGTTCTGCATCAAAATACACCCCAGTCCCTCCTGTGAGGCATCACAATACACAGAGTAACTCACTCCTCTCTCTGGGATAATGAGCACTGGGGCAGTGGTCAACCTTCGTTTGATTTCTTGGAATGACTTCTCACAGGCTTCATTCCATTCAAACTTTATCCCTTTCCTTGTGAGTCGAGTCAATAGAGCTATCAGCCGTGAAAAGTCAAGCACGGACCTGCGGTAGTATCCCGCTAACCCGAGGAAGCTTCGTATTTCAAATACAGTTCTTGGCTAAAACCATTCCAAAACTGCTTCAATCTTAGAGGGATCAACTGCTACCCCCTTTTTGGACACCAAAATTTAACTTCCTTCAACCAGAAGTTACACTTACTGAGTTTAGCATACAACTGATGGTCTCTCAGCCTTTATAGAGCTAGTCTCAGGTGTTACTTGTGTTCTTCCTCAGGCTTGGAGTAAATCAAAACATCATCTATGAACAGCACCACAAATTTATTTAAGAATTATCTAAAGACCCGATTCATTAGATCCTTGAAAATGGCAAGCGCAGTAGTCAATCCAAACGGCATCACTAGGAACTTGTAATGGCCATACCAAGTCCTAAACGCCGTCTTAGGGACATTTTCTTCTCGGATCCTCACTTGATGGTAACCCGACCGTAGATCGATTTTGGAAAACATAGAGGATCCCTTCAATTGATCAAACAGGTCGTCAATCCTCGGTAGAGGGTACTTGTTCTTGATGGTTACCCGATTCAGCTTCTAGTAGTCGATACACATTCGGAGTGTCCCGTCTTTCTTCGCCACAAATAATGACAGTGCACCCCGGGGCGATGTGCTCGGCCTAATAAAGCCCTTGGCTCTTAGTTATTCTAACTGGTTTCTCAGTTCTTCTAATTCTGCCGATACCAACCGGTATGGAGGGATAGAAATGGGCTCCATGCCCAGTATCAATTTAATGCTAAACTCCACTTCTCGTTTCAGTGGCAACCCCAGAAATTCTTTTAAGAACACATCAAAACATTCATTGACTACATTGGGTAATTGAGCTTTTCGTTCTTCAGCCTCATCTTCTACCACCATACTGGCAAATAAAGTGCACAAGTCTGCCTTTCTACAGCTCCTCCACGAGGGCAACTTAGGCATTGTGCGCCGGTCCACTGATTGTACCATAAAACGTACAATCATTAACTTTAACTTGAGGATCAATAAGAGGTTTCAGGTGTTAAAAAGAGAGGAAAATGAAGTTTAATGTATTAATGTGAATTCTTGTAACTTTCAACTGTTTTAGAAGGAAAATAGCAGAATTTGGACTTAAAGGCAGGAAATCAGGATCTTGGTTCGAACCTGAGTTCCAGTCATTAGCTGTTCGAACACTGGTTCTAACAACAGAGGAGCTATAACAACTAGACATCAGAAAAAATGGCTAAGGAAGAATTCGTTCGAATGCTAGTTCGAACAGATACTTGTTCGAACACCTGTTCGATCAACAGAGGCTGCTGAAGATTTCCAGGATAAGAAAATTTCTAAGTGTTGAAAGTAGGTTCAAACCCTTATTCGAACCATGCTCTGTTCTAACGCGTGTTCGAACAACAGAAGGTTATGCAAAGTCGAGGAAGAGCTGAAAGACTAAGTCCAAGGAATGTGTTCGAACCCCTGTTCGAACCAACCCCTTGTTCCAACGCTTGTTCGAGCCAACCTGAATTTCTATAACTTACGATTGAGATTGTTTGGAAAAGGCAATTTTGTACTTCTGTTTTAACTTGTATGTAAGGAACCAGAGAGGGTCGTTTGGAAAAAAATATTCATTATGTACATTTTAGTTTTTCAGTTTTCAATTATAGAGAGAGAATTTAGAAAGTGAAAGTAAATCCAGTTCAACTTTTATTGAATTTGTTTCAGAAAATGAACAGTATCTGTGCTTATTCATGGAGTTTATCTTTCGTTATGAGTGAGTAGTTCTTTTTCTTGGATTCAATGTAAGTTTCATGGATGAATTGTATATACATGTCTAGATTTTGAATTAAATGTTAGATTTCTTGAATTTATGTGAACAATCTATCTTTGAATTGCATCCATTTTAAATTAGGAGTTGAAATTCTGATTTGATGTTTGGCTTGTATTGTTTATGGACATTGTATGTGTGATAATGGTTAGATTTATCATATTCTCTGATGA
>JAVXUM010177246.1:0-11507 GCA_035590655.1 Pouteria glomerata
GTCTGAGAGCCTTGAACACAGGACCTCCATAGTGCAAATGTGCCTGAGGAAGAGATCAAGAAGGCCATGTTTAGTCTTAGGAAAATAAAGCACTGGGGTCAGATGGTTCCAATGGGATGTTTTTTCAGAAGACTTGGTACATTATTGGACAAGATGCAGTGAGAGCTATGCAGTCTTTCTTTATTGTCCAACTCTCTTCTTAAAGAAGTTTTGATGAAGGAGTTCCATCGTTACCTAGTTATCAAAGACCTATTACAAGAGCCAAGGCAAAGAAACTCCAAAATTTAATCATGGAAGCATTTGACCAAGATGACAACAAGAGCACGATGTGTGATTTTGAAGAGTCCAAGTACATGGTTCTTTGCCAAGTTGATGTGAAGAATCTAACAAGTGGAGAAGCAGCTTGGGCACCTGCCTGACAAGAACCTTGGGCGCACGAAGCACCTTGGGCTCACGACTTAAAGCCACCTTGGGCGCACGACTGTATCCTACCTTGGGTGCCCGCCAAAACTGAATTTTACTTGTGTCTCTTAGAACTTTTGTCGAACACTTGGCTACAAAGGACTTGGGCGCACATCAGCTTCCTTGTTGGGCGCCCGCGACTTTTCACTTAGCAATTTTATGATGTAATTTAAAGGAATCAAATTTTATTATACCCTTGCATTTTGTAAGCCTATAAATAGGCGTTAGTCTTACATTACAAGTGCTTTTTGAAACCCTAGGAATTCCGTTTGTGAGGATTTTGGTTTTCTTCCATTGTTTCTTTGAAAGAACATGAACTTGGACAATCTAGCCACTTGTCTATTTTATCTTTGATAGAACGTGTTTTTATTGTAATTTGGTTCCTTGGCTTCCTTCTTCATTTTTGATTGGTGCCTCTCCACAGGCTGGGGTTGTGTTGATTAAAAGAAGAAGTCGACCTTGTTGATGTATGATTAAGATCCATTCATCAAGTTCACTCTACAATCATTGCGTTGATACAGTCCCGATGTCGCGGCACGATATCAAGCAATATACAACTTTTAGCCTTTTTTTTACTTAAAAAATTCAATTTTATTTAATAATCAATATTACAAACTTATATTTTCAATTTAATAATACAATTCTATTTAATATTGAATATTACAAACTTATATTTTCATGATTTGCTACATCAAAAATAATTATAAAATTATTGAATAATAGTATAGTGTTTATTTTCCAATAAGCTATTAATATGATTGATAATATATTACACTCAATAATTACTACAATTCAATAATTTGATTCCTAAAAAATATGACCATTCTACTTAATAATGAATATTACAAACTTATATTTTCATAATTTGTTTGGTAAAAAAAAGTATATATATATAGACACTAATTGAATAATAATGTAGTATTTTTTTAATTAATATGATTCACAATATATTAATCTCAATAATTACTATAACAATTTAAACCAAACCAAACTAAACATTTCCCTACTAGATGGGGTTATATAGATTTGACGACGCCAATTAAATCTGTTTAAGGTCATGTCCTCCGTTAAATCCATATAGGCAAGATCATGTTTAATAGTTTCTTTCTAACTGCTCTTGGGTCTCCCTCTCCCTCTCTATTCCTGGTAATCTCCATACTTTCACACCTTTTAACATGTGCCTTCGTTAGACGCATTCTAACATAACCAAACCATTTTAATCGATTTTCTCTCATTTTTATCTTCAATCGGTGTTATTTCTACTTTGTCTCTAATCCCCTTGTTCCTAATCCTATCTCTCCTTGTGATCCCACACATCCATCTTAACATTCTCATCTCCACAATTGCCATCTTCTAAACATGATTATACTTTACTGCCCAACACTTTTATCTATATAACAACGCTAGCCTTATTGCCATCTTATAATACTTTTTCAGTATCAAGACCCCTGAAACACTCTTCCATTTGGTCCACCCGGTTTGAATCCTGTGACTTACATCAGTATCAATCCTTCTATTTTGTTATACCATAAATCCAAGGTATCTAAAGTTTTCTTTCTCTACAATCTTTTGAGTGCCCAAACTTACTTCTATTCTACCATTTGTCATATTTTGACTAAACTTGCATTCTATATATTCCGTCTTGCATTAACTTAACCTCAACCTTTTTGTCTCTCACGTTTTCAGCCACAATTCTAAATTAACACTCACTCCTCTCATCTCATCAACTAAAATAATGTCATCTGCAAATAAGATACACCACGACACCTCATCCTGAATATATCTAGTAATCTCATTCATAACTAGGGCAAACAAGTACGGACTTAACGCAGAACCTTGGTGTAGACCAATCGTAATAAAAAACTCCTTAGTCTCTCCGCCAGCCATCCATATAGATATCCCAACTTTATCATACATGTCCTTTATCGCCTCAATATATACTACATTATTTTCTTCTCTAATACTCTCTGTTGAACTGATAGAATTGGGATGAAAATGGTACACCAGACGGAGTTTTGGTATATGTATTTATATACAAGAATGTGACTTTACATCTGATCCTAATGTCTCTTAGAATTACTAAGTGACTAAATACACTTACTCTATTAATTACGCTACTTATATATTAACACTCTCCCTCAAGCTGGAGTATATACATCATATATTCCAAGCTTGCTACAAATGTATCTCACTCTAGCTCCTCCTAGATCCTTAGTAAACAAATCAGCTAATTGATCTTCCGATTTCACATGACTGGCTTTAATGACATTCTATAATATTCTATCTCTGATAAAATGACAATCCACTTCAATGTGTTTGGTTCGCTCATGAAATACTGGATTAGAAGCAATGTGAATAGCGGCTTAATTATCACAAAATAGATCCATTGGATGTGTTTCATGAATTCCCAGTTCTGTCAACAATTGACGTATCCAAACCAATTCACAAGAAGCATGTGTCATAGCCCTATATTCTGATTCAGCACTTGACCTTGTTACCACTGTCTGCTTTTTACTTTTCCATGACACGAGGTTTCCTCTAGCAAAGATACAGTATCCAGTAGTTGATCCTCTATCTGATGGCGAACCAGCCCAGTCTGCATCTGTGTAACACTGAACAAGTGTGTGACTATTATTTCGATAAAACAAATCACATCCTGGTGCCCCTTTTAAGTATCTCAGAATACGAATAATTGCATCCCAATGACTTGACCGAGGAGCTTCAAGGAACTGACTCACTACACTTGTAGCAAATGAAATATCTGGTCGAGTAATAGTGAGATAGTCAAGCTTCCCAACTAATCTGCGATATCGACCAGGATCGTCCAATAATTTTCCTTCATCTGCCAAAAGCTTCGTGTTGGAATCCATTAGGGTATCAATTGGTTTAGCTCCTAACATGCCAGTTTAAGATAGTAGATCCAGAACATATTTCCTCTGAGAAAGAGCAATACCTTCCTGTGATCTGGCAATCTCAATCCCCAAGAAGTACTTTAGTGTACCCAGATCCTTGGTGTTGAACTTAGTTTGAAGGAATATCTTCATATCACAAATTCCTTGTGCATCATCCCCGTGATTACAATATCATTCACATAAACCAGCAACCATATTTTTCCCAAAGAGGAATGGCGATAGAAGACAAAATGATCAACGCCACACCGTATCAATCCAAATTCCATCACCACTGCACTAAACCTTCCAAACCATGCACGGGAAGATTGCTTTAGGCCATACAGTGACTTTTTCAATTTACACACTAGTGCAAACTCCCCCGCAACAACAAAACCAAGAAGTTGCTTCATATACACCTCTTCAGTAAGATCCCCATGGAGGAAGGCATTTTTAATGTCAAGTTGATGAACTGGCCAACAAAGAATGGCTGTGAGAGAGATGAGAAGACGAACTGATGTAATCTTGGCCACAGGAGAGAATGTCTCTGAAAAATCAAGACCATAGACTTAAAGTATATCCTTTAGCAACCAATCTTGCTTTCAATCGATCAACAGATCCATCAGGGGAAACCTTGACATTATACACCCAACGACATCCAACTGTTGACTTTCCAAGAGGTAGAGTAACCAAATCCCATGTATCATTGGCTCGAAGAGTTGATATTTCTTCTTCCATGGCATGACGCCATCCCGAATGAGACAATACTTCAGACATAGAGTTAAAAATAGAAATATTGGACAAAGAGGTAACAAAAGCATGATAAGATAGAGATAAGGCAGTATAAGAAACAAAATTAAAAATAGGATGTGAAGTGCAAGTACGTGTACCTTTCCTTAGAGCAATCAGAAGATCAAGATCACAAGAAACTGGCGCAGGTGTAGGATCTGAAGACTGGAGAGATGGAGAAGAGCCTAGAGCGTCAAGGATCGATTCTGAAGCTGTCCTTCGTCTAGAATAAATCTGCAAATTAGGACGAGAGAGACGAAAAGGAGAAAGCATAGGTAAAGGAAGACTCATGTACATCTGAGACTGAAGAATCATCAGAGAAAAAGGGTGTGCTCTCAAAGAAGGAGACATCAGCACATACAAAATACCGATGGAGAGAAGGACTATAACATCGATATCCTTTCTCTACCCGAGAATACCCCAAAAAAACACACTTGAGAGCACGAGGGTCAAGCTTATCAGTCCCACTCTCAAACTGATGAGCAAAGGCAATACAACCAAAAATTCGTGGAGGAAGAGGAAACAGTGGTGTTTTGGGAAATAAGACATAATAAGGAGAACTACCCTTCAAAACAAACGAAGGCATTCTGTTAATTAACATGCTGTGAGTACTGCATCCCCCCCAAAAATCTTTGGAACCTTCATATGAAACATTAAACACCGAGCTGTTTCAACCAAATATAAATTCTTCCTCTCAGCAACTCCATTTTGTTGTAGAGTGTGAGGACAAGATGAGACTCATGAAGCATACCAAAAGATGTCATAAAATCTGTGAAAGGCTTAGAGAAGTATTCTCTGGCATTATCACTTCAAAGCACTTTAATAGACGCATCAAACTGAGATTTTATTTTAATACAAAAGGACTAAAAGATGGATAACAACTCAGAACGATCTTTCATTAAATAAATCCAAGTCTAGAAAAATCATCAATAAAAGTGACAAAATACTTGAAACCCAACTTAGATACAACTCAACTAGGTCCTCATACATCTGAATGTACTAACTGAAAAGGGCTTAGAAACCTATTATTGACACTAGGACTGAAGGAAGCACGGTGATGCTTTCCTAACTGACAAGACTCACAATCCAAATAAAAGTTGACTCAAACTGGGAACCATAAATTTCAACCTATCAAGAGACGGATGACCCAATCGACAATAAATTTCAAACAGTGAGGCAATAGCAGAACAGGTAATGAATGAAGAACGAGCCAGATAATAGAGTCCCTGAGCTTCATGCCCTTCTCTAATCTTCTTCCTTATCTTCAAATCCTGAATAATCACAAAGTCAGGAAAGAAAGTCATTGAGCAATTTAATTGTTTGGTAAGCTTACTCACAGAAAGAAGGTTAAAGGATAAGGATGGGACAGATAAGGCTATAGATAAGGGCAAATTAGGAGATGGACAAATTTTACCAATACCCTTTACGGAATTAGATGAACCATTGGTTGTGGTAACATTGGGAATCGGAGAACACTAAATATCAAAAAATAATGAAGATATATTCCAGACATATGGTCTGAAGCACCAGAATCAATGACCCATGGCTGTGAAGAGGTAGATACACAAGTAGTAGAGTTACCTCGATGGGCTAAAGAAGCAATTGGAAGAGATGCCTGCTCAGCCGTTTGATACTGAAGAAATTTAGTATATTCTTCCCCTAAAAGAGTTACAGTTGATGATTCATCGGTACCAGTTTTATCTGAAGAAGAGGGAACATCAGATGAAGTCACATGTGACATATGGGCTGGCTTCCCATAAAGACTCCAGCAATTCTCTCTAACATGTCCAATTCTCCCGCAATTTGAGCGTTTGGGTCTAGTACCACGACCTCCACGTCCCCCACGACCACGACCCCCACAACCACGTTCACCAGACTGAGATGAGGGCTTAAGTCCTTCAGCAAAAGTCCGGCTCATAAGAGCAGAATCTAGAGTGACGGTTGAATCCTTAAAAGTAGCTCTCATAACCCTGGAGTATGTTTCTGCAAATGAGGGAAGAGAAGCTCCACTAAGAATCTGAGCTTTGACTGGCTCAAACTCCAAGTCTAGACCGGCAAGGAAACGAAGTACCACCGTTTGTTCTTTTTGTTTCTGCATCTCCTTGACATTTGTGGACAGTGGTTGCAAGGAATTCAGTTCCTCATGGACACGCTTCAGAAAAGCAAAATACTCAGTAACTGGTCTGCCAAACTATTAGAGTTGAAAGAATTCTAGTGATAGATCATACATCCAGGTGAAATCACTAGAAAAAAAAAGAGGAGTGTACTCCTATATATCTTTACATGTATCAAGATGAGTACACATATCAGCCATATTAGATTCTATGGAATTCCATAACAAACTAACAAGATGAGCATCTTCTTGGATCCAAGCATCATACTTGGGATCAACTTCAGGAGGTCCAGATTCTGTCAAATGCTTTTGTTTTCCATACTCGGTTAACGCAATCTTAATGGCTTTAGACCATTGAATATAATTTGTTCCATTTAACTTCCTTGTGGTTAACTGTTAGGGCATAGAAATTGAGCCACCAATAAGTCTTTGTTCAATAGGAATTTCTGAAGCCATTAGGAACTAACAATAGCAGATCACAGCAGCTGATTAGAATAGAAAAATGAAGCTGGGACTAGACAGTAGCTTCACGAACCAAGAATAAAGCTAGAACACCAACACCGGAGCAGGAACTGGAAGAAACCGAGACACTGGTAGACTCGCAGGAGAGAGGTGGCACTGCCGGAGGATCGGCGGACATAGCCTGATAGACATGCGCTGACACGCTCGAGCAAGACTACCTGAGTGTGGGACTCGCGCCTAATGCAAGTCGCGTGTGGAGGCGCGTTGATAACTATTCCAACGACAGCTTCTGACGACGGCGATCGCCTGGGACTGGCGACCTTCCTGGTGACTTTGAATCTTTGAAACAACAATCATTTCGAAGATGGGTAGATCAATTGATCTTCGGCCACACTACCGAGGAACAGACCAAGGCTTTTGACAAAGCCAAAAAATTTCAGATTGTTGTTGGCTCTGATACCATGTTGAACTGATAGAATTGGTATGAAAATGATACACCAAACTGAGTTCTAGTATATGTATTTATATACAAGAATGTGACTTTACATATGATCCTAGTGTCTCTTAAAATTACTAAGTGACTAGATACACTTACTCTATTAATTACACTACTTATACATTAACACACTCCATAGAATCTCTCTAGGAATCTTATCATAATTCTATTTAATAATTTATATTACAAATTTATATTTTCATAATTTATTTTATTAAAAACAATATAGAATTATTGAATAATGATATTAACATCAGTGGCTTGAAAGTCATTATTAAAATTAAAAACTCGCCACAGTTTGTAAAGAAAAAAAAACACTCACAACAGTTTGTTTACATAAAAGGATAAAATTAAAAAAAGCAAAAACTCACAAAGTCATTAAATAACTATTTAGGGGGTGTTTGGCACGCTAACTTTTGCTGAAAAATTCTGAAAATCTCTAAAATTTCTAAAAATCTATCTCACTGCACGCATTACGAACTCACAATTTATCTCACTTTTTACCACACCAAACACCCCCTTAATTTATGAAAATATTAACTATTGAAAAAACAAATTGAACCATCTACGCAAACATCCACGCTTCAATCGCCTAGATGCGAGAAAAACTCATTACAATCAGGAAAAGGAAAAACAAATAAAAGAAAAATAAAAAGAACCATACAACGAGAAAAGGGCAAAGACTTTGACTCCTTGAACAACTATGAGGATTGACGATCCTATGTGAGGGAGGCGACGGATCGCTGCAACGACCCTATGCGAGGGAGGCTGCTTACAACTGACAAATCTAACGAACTGACGATTGATAAACACTGGTTACTGGTTAAGTCTCTCTCACTTGAAATATAAAATTTTTGGGTCAAACCTTCTTGTCGCTACATCATTTGCAACACCGAGATATCATTGCGATTTCTCCACGTCTCAAAAGTATCGTTGATATATCAGACTACCTCGCTCGCAACAATCCAATATACACACTTTCAACGATAAACTTCAACTCAGGCTGAGATATTAGCGTGACCCCTCACAATATCGAGCCGAGACACCTAGATATCAGTTGTCTCGACCGATACTTCGATCCTTACTATGATGATGAACATAGATTTTCCTAACGAATTTTAGGGGAATGTTTTCACTGCATGAAAATCTATTAATCGCATGCCCTCTATTATTCTAGATCATTAGCCTCATTCCTTGACTCCTCATACTTTTTGGTAGTGTTGCCTTCGATCATAATCTAGGTTTAGGGAAGTTGTCTCCTCAGGCACGTACGTGTGCCTTTCTTGGGTTTCTAGGAATCAAAAAGGTCATCTTTATTACCACCCATGTTCTTGTCGATACTTTGTGAGTATTGATATTATATTCTTTAAATCCAAACCATTCTTTTCTTCTCAAGATCAACAACTATCTTCCGATATACTTTCTCCTCATGAGGGGGAGCTTTATCTTCCTTTCTGAAAGAGGGATTCTTCACTACACTTCCTAAGCTTGTTCTTCCTCAATTTATACATTTGCAGGTGTGTCAACAGGCTCAAAGTAAACAGGTAGTTTTATATGACCCATCTCCTTTCATGAGGCACTTTGTCCAAGTTCTTTCTCTGAGCCAGCTGACCATATTGCTCCATCTCGATGTGGTGCCCCTACTTTTGAGGCACTTAATACTAATGTTCCTCTGAGCCACCCGCCTCTATTACTCCATCTTAAAATGGTCATTCCATTCCTTCACTACAAGCTAAACGAACTTGTACTCAACATCCTATCGCCCATTTTGTGTCTTATCACCGTACATTATATCTTCCCAAAACCTTTGTATGCGCCTTAGCCTCTATTGTTATCCTCTACTTAATTTAAGCAAGACATACTATCCCATGGTTGTAAAACTGCTTTGTTGTATTACTTGGACTCTTTGTTTGGTGCAAGAGTACTTTTGTCGACACGACATGACTCCAGTGTCGACATATGATCTACGTCCGACGTAGAGTTTGTATCTCAGACACAATTGTGCTAGAAGCCTAAGGTTGGTTTTTTATTCCCCTATTGTTGAGTAGAGAAGCTTGGAAGATGAAAACTCTTTAGTTTCAAATGGGGAACACGAGCTACTGATGTTTTAAATTAAAACCATTGATTACATAAACATTAAGTGGGCTTTAACCTTTTGTCTTCTCTACATATGTATTACATACAAGTCACATATTCCAAGCAAAAAAAATATATTACACTGACATGACTTTTACTCTTCCATTTGTATATCAAATGTATAGAGTCACTAGAGTAGACCAAACTAGCCTAATAAATGATTATAACTATTTTAATAATTTTTTATTAAAACAATACATCTAAATTTCATGTAGCCGCATACTTTTATGATTTATGGTTCATATATAATACAAGTTGTATAAATAATTTATAATTATAATGAAGGTATAATTATTTAAAAAAAATAATAATCCATCAAATAACAAAAGAATAAAAATAATTTATTTACTTTTACTCTTTCATCTATTATGTAAAAATTAATTTTTTATTTATGTCAATAAGAAAATAATTTATTCATCTCTATCTTTACGTACACAATAATCCTAGTTGTGCTTTCTAGATAAGTCTTATTCTTAAGACTTATGATTTTGCATTATAATATTTTTTTTATGTCGTTATCTTCGTACCCATATCCACAATTTGGATACTTTTTTAACCAAGTCCTCGTATCCTAAAAATATAAATGATAGCCGAAACTGACATCTAGATACATACCAAAGTTCGATACCCGCACCCAAGTCTAAATAACATAGTTGCTATGTATGAGGAAATGAATGCACTTCACTAGAATTAACCATGAGAGCTCACACCTCTTCTTGATAGGAAGAAAACGAAGAGTTGTCACTAGATATATACAATTAAGTATCATCTTAATTGTTCAGTTGAGCTCTTAGGGCTCGCTTAATTGCAAAGGCTATATTAAGGCATACAATGTTGATACATAGAGAAATTCTCACAAATTGCTCGTCTAAACTCAATTTGTATAATTCATGCAATTGTAGATTTTTGTTGCAATTAGATATTAAGAATGCGTCAAATCCATATAGCTGACCCCACTTAGTGGGAAAAGACTTAGTTTGATTTGGTTTGGTTTGGTTTGGTTAGATATTAAGAATGCCTTCTTGCATGATGAGCTTGAAGAGGTACATATGAACTAGCCACCCAGGTATGTTGTTACAGAAGTTGAGCATCGTGTTTGTCACCTACATGAAGCTCTATTTGAACTTGAGCAATTCCACAATCATGGTGTGACTGGTTCAATTATGCTCTTCTGGTTTATGGTTTGAAACAATCCACCTCTGAACACTTAGTTTTTGTACATCAATAATCTTCTAAAACCATCATCTTGATTGTTTATGTGGATGAAGGAATTATTTCTAGTGATGACACTAAGAGTATTTCTACATTGAAGAGTTATCTTTGGAAGATATTCCTCACAAATGACCTTGAAGCATTACACTATTTCCTAGGAATTGAGGTTGCTCGTTCTACCCAAGGTATTTCTCTACCCCAAAGAAAACATATTTAGGATTTTTACTTTCTAAGATTGTGCTTTTGGGTTCTCGTCTAACAAATACCCCTATGGATCCTTCGGTTTCTCTTGCCTATGAAAATGAAGTATTGTATCTTCATTAATAGTAGTCTTGTAACTTGGCGCAATAAAAAAACAATAAGCTGCTGCTCATTCTAGCGTAGGAGCAGAATATCGCAAATTAGCGCATACTACATCTAAGATGCTCTGGCTTCCCTCTGTTATTCATGGTTTAGGCCTTGAGATTTGAACTCTCATGTCTATATTGTATCTTCATTGCTAATATCTAGTTTTCCATGAGAAAACCAAACATATTGAGGTTAACTGTCACTTTATTCGATATCTTCTACACTAAGTGTAATCTTACTACTCTATTTATGCACCCAGATTCTCAGTTAAGGGCCATCCTTACTAAGCCCTTTGCTTATTCTTTATTCTAGTGGTTATCTTCCAAATTGAGCATGTTTAATCTTTATACTCTAACTTGAAGAGGAGTGTTAGAATTATTTTTAGGTTATCAAAAAATATTCTCCTTTATTATGTTTCCATATTTTTTCCGAATCGTAATTTCCTTTTCAATTGTAACTCTTAAGTATAAATATAATGCTAGTAGGGGAGGAAAGAAGTCTCTCTTCTAATCTGATGGACACACGCCATCATTATTTAGTTATCAAGGACCCATTACGAGAGCCAAGGCAAGGGAGCTCCAAAGCTTAATCATGGAAGCAT
>JAVXUM010177269.1:0-11504 GCA_035590655.1 Pouteria glomerata
GCATTAAATGAAAGAAGAAGAAATACTCGTGCCAAGCAGCCAAATAAGGAAATAATGATTATCATTGGAAAAAGATAATAATATTCTATTACATCTTCCTTACTATAAATACAACACTAAAACAGAAATCCAGGTATGTTCACTATTGCCTACTGAAATTTCCTAAGTTTTCTTAAACTTTTCTTCATCAAGAACTGACTTTATCATCGGAGGGGATTTGGTCAGGAACCCCCCTGGCCAATTCTTCTGACGTGTATTGTCTTGCAGACTGAGTTGGACCACTTTTCAGTGGACGTGGTGATCACGCTCGGCGGTATTTTTTGCTGCCGAACAAACTAATAGTAATTTAAGGAGGCGAAATTGTGAACAGACCTGATCTTTATGTGGCTGTGTGTGTTGAGTTGCACATTAAAAGCTTAAACAGAGGATTTTAAGCATAAAAGCAGAAATGATGAATCCAATTGTGCAGTTTAGGTCTTTATAATTTACTTATTACTTTTATTCATTATTTTCGTCTTGTTGCTAACAAACATAGATATATTCACGGATACAAATATAAAATACAAAAATAGTTAGAATACTATAAGTTATTTACATTTTATATAAATATAATCTCTATTATCTTTTAAGTAATATTTATTAATTAAACAATTTATTTATATAGAATGAGTGAAAAAATACACTCCTTATCTAAAGAAGGCAGTGGCATATTGAAAACTTTTAAAGACCTGGTATAATTTTAACAAAAGTTTTGAATACCTTTTACACCAAATATTTTTCAAAAACTTAATAGCCTTTTTTTTCATAATTTTTTTTAATTTCGTTCCCTCAAAGATCATATTCTAGTTCAATTTTAGTTGTTAAAAAAATAACCTGTTAAAATTTTATTTCATTACGCAATTTGCATCACCACATAATTTTGATTGATCTTCTCGGTTAAAATGAAAAACTACTGATTGTAAAGCATTCTCCTTTGTTTTATGGGCATGGAAACCATCTTTTTGCCTGTCTTAATTTTATAGATATAAAATCACTCCTTGCCTAATGAAAAGTACATGCAATTATGACCTAATGAAAGGTAAGGTTATTTTAACAATTTAATTGAAAGAGGTTATATTTTGCCTTTTTAATTTTATGAGAAATAATAAATATACTTTTTTATTAGTTTATCTCACTTTATATTACTCTTTTCTATTAAAGCTCTTGTGAAGTGGAAAAAACTAATAAAAGAGTATAAATATCTCCACTATAATTTTATATATATATATATAAACACTTCATATTACCTAAGAAAGGACATCTATACATATTCAAACCAAACCTTATATAGTGAAAAATAATTGCATTAATTTCAATTTATAAGGGGCATGTGGGGACAAATATTTATTTTAATTTCATTTTGAAATGACATTTGTTAGGTGTACTTACATTGGTTTAGGAGGAAAATAATTAGGTAATGAGATGTTATTTTATTTTTTATTTTTTAGTTGCTATGTTTTGTTAACTTAATAGTTCATAAATAAATAGATAAAGTAGTCATTTAATTAAGCATTATCATTATCAAATTCATTTAATTTTTTTTTACCTATTGTCATCCCAGGCTTGTTCCATCCCACCCTAACCTATTTAAAAATTGAAAATTGTTTAAACACTTGATATATTCTTTGCAACACATCGTAAATATACCTATAAATATACATCTATATATATGTAGACTTTCTTCTATTATTATTTTCCTCCTAAAAAAAAAATCATTCAAATAAATTATAAAAAAATAGAACACATATAAATTCTATCACTAGTTACACATTTAAATGATTTCAAAAAATTAATTATTTATTATCATTTCAAAATGTGGACCATTGATAACAGTCCATAATTAATGCAATCCGCAACCAACAAAAGATATCCTAGTTTCAATCTAGGAAATGGAAAATATCACAAATAGTCCTAGAATCAAGACTTTAACTAGTATTTTAAGGACAAAATTATAATTGTATAAATATAAAATAGTTAGGCTAGATAGCCTCGAGTACCTACTTAATTGGTATTTCTATACATAATATAGATGGTGGATGTAACCACAAACCAATGAAAGCAATTTTCTTGTTGAAAATCTCTATTATTTTGAGTAATATCTATTAGTTGCACAATTTATTTATGTAGTGTAATGACACTCTTTAACTAAAGAATGATCATAAAATATTTAGAGATTTAATGTAATTTTAGCAAAAGATTTAAGTACCTTTAAGGCTCAAACTTGAATATTTTACAAAACCCGTAATACCCACCTGTCCATAATTTTTTTTTCTTGCTCCCTCAAGCATCATTTTCTAGTTCAACTTTAGTTCTTGGAAAATAACCTATTATAATTCTCTTTTATTACAGAAATGGCATCACCACATAATTTTGGTTCATCCTTTTGAAAATAAATAAAAAATAAAAATCTAATTGTAAGGCATTCTCCTTTGTTTTATGTGTTTGAAAAGCCATCTTTTTGACTGTTTTAATTTTACAGGTATAAAATTAGTCCTTACCTAATGCATAAGTATCTTAACCAATTCTTACCTAATGAAAGGTAGGGTTATTTTAATTAAAGGATATTGTCTTTCGTTGTTTTAATTTTATAAATATAAAAGCATGCCTTGCCTAATGAAAGGGCATCTATACATATAAAATCAAACTTCACATAATAAAAGACGATTGTGTTTCAATTTGTATGGAAATTCAATGGCAAGTGGGCATATATTTATCTTAATTCCATTTTGAAATAACATTTGTTAGGAATACTTGCCTTAATTGGTTTATGAGGAAAATTATTAGATAATGAGATGTTTTTATTTCTTATCTTTTAGTTGCGTGTGGTTTTATTTACTTCATAATTTATAATATAAATGATGGACATGGCCGTCGAACCAATGAAATTACCATATCAAAATTTGTAGTCTCTCAGATATAATATAATAGAGACTTTGTCAAGCAAAATTATTGAAAAGAAAATAAACCTGCTGTTATTTAAAGTTTTAACGCTTTAACCAACACTATATTTTTATTTTTTAATATTTTTTTTACATGATAATTGAAAGAGGAGGAAAGACCATAGGAAGAGGAAATATCTTGCTTATCTATCAATACTGATCTGTTTCAAGATCTCGTATACTAGCTAGTTCCATTTCAAGAGGGGTATAATTGAAATGTGATGAATTTAATGTTTTATGATACTAAGATATCAAAAAAAAAAATTATATTATGAATACTAGCTAATAATAATTTAAGGAGGTGAAATTATGAACCAGCATGATCTTTAGGTAGACAGATATATCAATAAATAAATATTTTATTTATATATATATACGTCGTTTTTAATTTGCTTATTTTTATACATTCTTTGTTTCGTCTTGTTTGTTATGAAATATAGATACATTTATAAATACAAATATAAAATACAAAAATAGTTGGAGTAGCACAATTTTAAGCACATTTTCTTCGTAGTTTTATTTTTATTCTTCAAAATTTTAAATAATAATTTTGAATCGATTTACTAAAAAAAAATTTGAATAATTCAATTGTTTAACCATAATTGTAAAAAACGAAACTCTAACAAACGTAAAGCTACCATTCGGAGCAATGGAGACCCAAAGAACCAAGACTTCATTACCGTTATTTATTTAAAATCAAGAGTTAATTAATTAATTCGCGGATTAAGATAACCCCCTTTTTTAACCACACTGGTATTTGGACCTATGTGCAACGAAGAGAGGCAAATATCTATTGTTTGTTGCACACACATTGAGATTCACAAACAAATTGGTTTCGTGCGGGTTTGGAGTGATAAAAAAAAAAATAAAAATAAAAAAAAAAATTATGATTTGAGTTAATTTTAAGTGTTTGGTATTTAACAGAGTTTTTTGAAAAAAAATAGTGACATTTTTATATTTTTTTAGTAAAATTGTGAGAACGGTTTTCTAAATTCATTCCCACAGATTTAAAAGAATTAATATAAAACAGTGACAATGGTACTCGTTTGAAAGTTTTCAATTCCAAGAATATGATTGTCAAAAAAATTTACCCATTTAGTTAATCTTTTTCTAATTTTTTTTATTTTTATTTTTGTGAAATATTGAAATTTTTTGAATAACGTAAAAGTAGAAATGTGTAATAGAATTTTGATGATTTATAGAAATTATTAGAGATTTATTTTATTTTTTAAAATTTTTTAACACTCCAAATAGAGCAGGCATTTAAGTACTGGATTTTCCCATGTAAATTCACTCTGATCAACCATTAATTAACAGCATATCATTAATTTACATGGGTCAACGCCATTGCCAATCTACGTATTTTAATTTATTACATTTCGGATCTGCTCTGAACTATTTATTTTATGCCAATATTTAGCTATATCTATTCGTTCAGTGAATTTATATCTATTACGAAATTTGTCTCTCTTATTCTGTCTTCTTTTCTTATTCAAAAAGTTTTTATTTTGTTTTTATTCCACTATTACTAAATACTGATAATTTCATATTTTTTTATAAGTTAAATTAAATCTTAGATTTAAATATTTAAATAATTTAAAATTTTCAATAATTAATGAAAAATAAATACTAGCTAGATGATATACTCATATACGTCAACTCAATTAATATTTTGCCATACATTATTTGCTTTAATTGCGGACTTTAATTGG
Source organism: Pouteria glomerata (assembly GCA_035590655.1). Classification (NCBI taxonomy): domain Eukaryota; kingdom Viridiplantae; phylum Streptophyta; class Magnoliopsida; order Ericales; family Sapotaceae; genus Pouteria; species Pouteria glomerata. The sequence continues at coordinate 4,691 of JAVXUM010177269.1, forward strand.
TGGGACATGTTTACTTTCGTTTTTGTCTTCTCTTTTCTTTATCAAAAGCAGACCGTGTTCACCTCTTTAATTCTTCCAAGCAATGTCATGAAATTCGGGTTAAAAGGAGATAGGATATTCTTTTCGAGACATCTCTAGACTGGACCCAACCCAATTAATAATTCAATGCGCAAATGGTGTTTACAAGTATGAGCCTCAATTATTAATTAAATTAATCAATGAAGCGCAGACCTCGATAAAAATAAAAAAATCCATTCATTTAATTGTAATTTTATTATTTAAAAGTTTGGTCTTTATTTATTCATTTTTGAGTGTAAAACTTTGTTCGTCAACTATTTTTTTTTTCTTTTTTAAAATATGTATATGTCGTAATTAATGCCTCTATAGATAGAATTGTATGCATTTTAAAACTCATGCATTCATAATAATTGATATTATTTACCAAAAAAAAAACAATAATTGATATTACAGATGGCACCACAAACTAAAAAGCTTTTGTTTTACAAAAGCATGTGTAATTCCAAATGAAAAAAAGCAGCTTTTTTGTCGGCCGGGAATGAATAAATGAATATGTCTATGTACTATAATCTTTTTTTTTTTTTAATTTTTTCTTGAAGTTCCTGGCGTCAAGCTGTCACTTTGTCGTATGTATGCTGTAAAAGTAATGCTGCTATGCATTTCTTTTGAAACTTTTAATTAATTTGAAGTTGTATTTGAAACAATTTGCTTCAAATCCTTGTTCCGGTTCTGTGCTTAATCCTATCAACCATTTTCTGAGAGAGAGAGAGAGAGAGAGCTAGGTAGCTAACATGGCTGAACAAGTCTTTCTTAGTGATACTACGAAATCAATCTTGAACAAGTTGATTTCGTTTGCCGCTGGTGAGATAAGACGCGCCTGGTACTTCAAAGCAGATGTCAGAAGGCTCAGAAAGAGGTTTCAGTTTGTTCAAGCTTTGCTATCTGATGCTGAAAGCAAGCAGTTGCTGGGATCGAACGTTGTGCAGGAGTGGCTCAATGATCTCAAGGCTGCTGCTTTCGACGCTGAAGATTTGTTCGATGAGATTGCATTTGAACTCCTTCGTCGCAAGTTGGAGGTCAAAAACCGAAGGAGCAAGGTACGCAACTTCTTCTCCCTCTCGAACCCATTAGCATTTCGCCTCAGGATGGGTCATAAGATCAATAACATCAATTTGTTGTTGGATCAAATCTACAAACAAGCAAATGAAATTGGGCTTAGAGCGGTTGATTTTATAACTCCAAGCACTGAACATAAAGAAATAGACAAGACTCACCCCATTGTGGATGACTCCTCGGTTGTGGGAAGGGAGGGTGATGTGTCAGAGGTAGTACGAATGTTGCTTTGCTCTGACAATGACGATCGTGATTTACCAGTCATTTCCATTGTGGGAATGGCTGGACTCGGGAAAACTACCCTTGCTCAACTAGTTTACAAGGACGAGAAGGTTGTTGGGAATTTTGGTGAAAGGATGTGGGTTTGTGTCTCTCAGGATTTTAATATTGAAAGGTTACTGAATGAGATGGTACAATCTGTCACTGGAACTAATTTTGAGATGTCCAACATCGAAGCAATGATAAAGAAGCTCCGTGAAAGCTTAAAGGGGAAAAGTTATTTGCTCGTTCTTGATGACGTTTGGAATGACAATCGTGAAAAATGGGAGCAAATGAGAAATTCATTACTTGGAATAGGTGGTGCTAGGGGAAGCAAAGTTATGGTCACCACTCGTAGCGAGGTAGTTGTTTCAACCATGCAAGCACCTCCAGCTTTTACTCATCATTTGGTACAACTTTCAGAAAAAGATAGTTGGACCTTATTTGAGCAAAGAGCCTTCGCCGAAGGAGGTCCTGTGCAGAGTTCAAATTTGGTGGTTGTGGGTGAAAGATTGGTAAGAAAATGTGGAGGTTTGCCATTGGCGATAAAAGTTCTAGGAGCTTTGATGCACTCAAAGAAGAACGAGAATGAGTGGGAGTCAATTGAAAGAAGTGAAATATGGAATTTGTGCGATGGTGTCCTTCCATCTTTAAGATTGAGCTTTGACAATTTACCGTCATCATCTTTAAAACAATGTCTTGCATATTGTTCAATTATTCCAAAGCATTCTAGTATTCACAAGGCTGATATGGTGGAGCATTGGATGGCCCAAGGATTTCTTGAGCCTCCTCAAGGAAGCAATTTGAAAATGGAAGATTTAGGTAATGAATATTTTGATATTTTGTTGCGGAATTCCTTATTTCAAGATGTTGAAAAGGATGTGTATGGCAAAAATATACGTTTCAAAATGCATGATCTTGTATATGAACTTACAGTACATGTCTCAAAAGATTACTGTTTGACTATAGAAACCGAGATGCTAAACGATGATTCTAGGGTTCGACACTTATGTTTGGTTGATAAAGTAAATGTGAAAGGTCAAATTTTAAAAGAAAGTTCTCAAAAGTTGCGAACCTTGATTTTTCGGGGTGATAAATTTAGCATCAGCTTAAGGGAATTCCGATACCTGCGTACTTTGGATTTGGTTGGATCTAATATTGAAAATTTGCCAAAATCAATAAGTAAATTGATACAATTAAGATATATAGACATCTCATATAACCCCATTAAAACATTGCCAGATTCCATTGTTGGGCTTTACAATTTACAAAGCTTGACCATTCTCGACTGCAAAAATCTCGAGACACTCCCAAGTGAATTTAAGAATTTAGTTTCTATGAGGCATTTTTATATGGATGATGATGAAAAACGTAGAAATTTGATGCCAACTGGGATGGGGCAATTAACATGTCTGCAAACATTGCCATTTTTTGTTGTCGGTCAAGATAAGGGACGTAGAATGGAAGAGTTAGGATGTCTACGTGACCTCAAAGGCGTGTTAAGAATTTACCGGCTTGAGCATGTAACAAGTAAGAACGATGCAGAGCAAGCTAATTTATCAAGCAAATCCAATCTTCATAAGCTAAAATTCCATTGGTCAAGTGGAAGAGAAGTAGACTCGATCAAAGATGTGGAAGTGCTAGAAGGGCTGAAACCTCACCCCAATTTGAAAGGTTTGACAATTGAGAATTTTGAGGGAGGAAGACTTGCATCGTGGATTGCGATGAATGACAATTTCTTATGTTATGATTTGGTGAAATTGAAACTGAGGAACTGTAAAAGAATAGAATCTGTCCCAGTACTTGGACACCTTCCTCTTTTAAAAGTTCTTGCAATGGAAGGGCTCCATAACATGAAATGTATCGACTTCGAATTTTACGGTGTCACTGGAGACGGAAGGGAGGTAACACCCGCGTTCCCATCTCTAAGAGAGTTGAGTTTAGTTGATATGCCAAACTTGGTGGAATGGTCGGAAGCACCTCCTGACTTAAATTGCCCAGTGTTTCCTTGTTTGGAGAAGGTAAGAATCGAAAGGTGCCCCCAGTTGAGCATCATTCCTAGTAATTTTCCATGCGTAAAGAATTTGGTGGTGAAAGAGATCAATAGCATGGCGCTGTTAAAGATGAGCAGTAAATTGACATCTCTTAACTCCCTTGAAATAGTTAAGGCCTCGGGGGCAGAGGCCGATTCGGTAATAAAAAATTTGTTGAAAAATAATACATCTCTGTTGACAGGGTTGAACATTAGAGAATGTGAAGAGTTGTCTTGTTTGCCCAAAGAGTTACTGGGCCTGGCGGCTCTTGAGATATTATCCATAAGTGATTGCCCTAATCTAACCCTTTTTCCAGATATTGAGGAAACGGATAGCCTCGCAACATGCCTTCAATTGTTCGATATTTCACGTTGTGACAAGTTGAGTTATTTACCAAATGGGCTTCGAAATCTCAAGTCTCTTGAATATTTAAGAATTTTTGGATGCCCTAATCTAAATCCGATGAGCATCATCAACAACAACCAATCTAATTGGGATATTGGTTGCCTCACTTCTCTTCGGATGCTGGGGATTTCACATTGTGGAATGTCATTGAGTAGGACTTGTTGTGACAATTGGCCGGGGTGGGTGTTTTCTCTAACCGACCTCAGAGCGTTGTGTATTGGTGGGTTTTGGGAGGAGCTTGATTACTTCCCTTGGCCTTCAACAACGACGACGACCAACAGTAGCTCTACCAACTCTCAAGAACTACCACCTCCTCTTGCTCGTCCTCTGCATCTTCATTTCCTTTCACTGAATACTTTGGGTTTATTTGGTTGGCCAGAGCTCAACTCTTTGCCTAATCAACTTCAGCACTTCACTGCCTTGACTGGTTTGATTATCAATCGGTTCGATGGGTTGATAGCTCTGCCCGATTGGCTGGGTGGCCTTTCATCTCTAAAAGATCTAAACCTACTGCATTGCAAGAATCTAAGAAATCTACCTTCGGTGGAAGCGATGCGATGCCTCTCCAATTTATCTAATTTGGGAATGAAGGATTGTCCCCTTCTCAGCGAAAGATGCAAAAGGGGAAGTGGTCAAGAATGGTACAAGATTGAGCATATCCCATCCATTCAGATTGACGACGAGTATATTAAACAGAAATAAACATATCTGTAAGTAAATCTCTGAACTCTTATCTGTGCTTAATTACCAAGATTCTTTCTCTTATAGCACTCGACTAAAGAAGGTGTAACTTTAGATTTGAACTTCAAGAGTTGGCTATTGGTGGCTTTTGCAAGAAACTTGATTACTTTCATTGGCGTTTAACAAGTAGTCGTGCTATCCCTCCCTGTTTCAATATTTGATGAAACAAGGCGATGATCAATAAAGTAAGTTTTAATATATAATGAAATTTTTCTATTTTATTTTATTTTTTTGGATTGGTGGGGGGGGGGGGGGGAATACTTCTTTTAATTACTTAGTGACGAATGTTTCATCATTAAGAAGTCTCCTCTTGGAAACCATCCAAGTCCCAAGTTGAGTGAAGTTCTAATAGGATTGAAGCACAAGATTACAAATTTAGGTCTTCCTACAACAAGTGCAATTTGGGAAAACACCAGCTGCCAGCCTACCAAGTTAATGGATTCTATTAGAACATCAACACATATTTAGCAAGGGTATACGCAACAAAAACCTGATTCAAGATATCACTAAGTTGCCAATTAGGGGATTTTCTACACACAATTGTACTTGATGTTGTGTAGAACAGATGGTCTTGCACTACATGGACCGGCTCAGCCCAATTTAGGGTGTTTTGGTAATTTACAGGATAAGCTATTTTTGTAGCCGTAGACCTTCCAACGGTTGAATTTCATCCTTTTACACTTTGAATTGATTTTTTACTATTTTGATAATTTTTGAATTGACAATTGCCTTTAGGATAAAGAAATTTATGTATTGATTTATATTTTTTTCTCTCGAATTGACAATTGCCTTTAGGATAAAGAAATTTATGTATTGATTTATACTTTTCCTCTTCTTGATTTTACAATTATCTCATATTTACTAATTTTGATAAATTTGGTGTTGATTATCGTTTCCTATTTAGATCATTAAGGTTAAGCAGTTTTATTACATATATATGTATTGTAGCTCTTGCATACAACTATATTTTATTGAATAAAATTATTAATCTTTTGGTACGTGGAAGTCCGCAGCCGCTACCCCACTGGGGTGCGCACAGAGCGAAGCACGCCTCAGGCCCCTAGCCGGCAAAGAGACCTGAAGGGTAAACCAGCCTAGGCAAGCCCTGGCTGACCGGCTCGGCACAGTGGAAGCCAATAAGCCAATAAGCCAATAAAATTATTAATCTTGATAGTTGTTTTTGTGGCTTTAGTGGATTCCAGAATCTCTTTTTAAGGCTTTTGTTTGACTAGTACGATAACTAGAAGCATATCAAATTCATTTTGTTTTGTTATGTGATAGTACTGTAACAACAAATTTTTGTTTGTTTCTTTTTTTTTTTTTTTTTCTCAGATTTGGTTTATTTCAAAAAAATCACCAATAATTAACTAAAATGAAAAAGTATTGCTTTGACGGGTATTGGAATCTAAATAACATAAATAAATACATATATATATTTCTATGTTGCTGCTGCATGCAAGCAAGATAATCATTGAGCAACTTTTGCCAAAGTATAGCTTGGTTGGTAATAATTTTCTTCTTCTTTTTATTTATTTCTTTATTTATTTGGATAGGTGTTTGGTTGGTAATATCAGTAGAGTTGTACTTGTGATTAACACATCATCTTTCCTGATTGCATTTCCTGTGGAACTTGTCACAACCTGAGACCTAGAAGAGAAATGTGAAGTCTGTACCTTTTTTTGTTAAATTTAAGTAATAGATGGTTAAAAATGTACTTATGATTAGGAATGTGCATTTGCGATTGAATTTTAATATATATGTGAGTTTGGGATTTACCTGTAAGATATCTGATATTTGATACTGCAAGATACCTGCTCATTACCTGTTCCATAAAATATAATTTTATACATAGAATATGCAATTACAATTTTCTCCTTAAAACAAAAGTAGTTAAAGGTGTGTTTGGAGTCCCAAAAAAAATAAAAAAAAACCAACGGAAGTGATTGATGCGATGTAAAATTGATATGTGGCAAAATATGATTGGAAGATTTTGAAAACTTTTAAAATTTTTTGATTTTTTTGGTTTTTTTTGGAGCTCCACACGCGGCCTAAATTCTTGACCTAGAGCTATTTATGGTATTTTCATGATTTTTGCCCTTGTTGGAATCTACTAGATTCATTGTTTTCACTCCTTAGTTTTGTAAAGTCATTTGAATGTATAAGTATTGATTAAACTTATATGTTTTCTATTTTTTGTAATATATTTGAATGAGATGTTTTTTAATTTTTATTTTTGCTCGATCGTG
>JAVXUM010177403.1:0-11496 GCA_035590655.1 Pouteria glomerata
TTATGATACCTTGCTGGGAAGAAAACCCAACAAGGCATTCCTTTATGATATCCAGCAAGGCGTTCCTTTATGATACCTTGCTGGGAAGAGAACCCAGCAAGGCGTTCCTTTCTTATACATCCTTATAAACAGCCTACTTAAACAATACTTCATTAGTGAGCCAATAAATTTACAAAATTAAAAACTTACATATAAAATAGTTTTAAATGAGCAGAGTTCCATGGTCTCTTGACAGGGATCCCCTCCATAGTAGTTAACTTATAAGTATCATTGTCGAGCACCTCTGATACTTGGAATGGTCCTTCCCAGTTAGGGCCGAGCTTCCCATCAGTTGGATCTTTCCTTGCCCCCAGTAACTTTCTTAGCACAAAGTCACCAACTCTAAACTCCCTTGCCTTGACCTTCTGGTTATATCTTCTTTTGGTTTCCTGCTGATAATTGGCTAACCTCAGCGCAGCCATCTCTCTTCGTTCTTCTAATAGATCCAAGTTCTCCCTCAGTGCACGATCATTTTTTCCTGTTTCAAATGCTTGCGTCCAGATGGTCAGTATGCCTATTTCCAGGGGTATGAATGCTTCTACTTCATAAGCAAAAAGGTACGGTGACTCACCAGTTGATCGTCGGGGGGTAGTTCTATAGGTCCATAGGACAGAAGGAAGCTCTTCCACCCATTTTTCTTTAGCAGCTTCTAATTTCTTCTTTATTCCACTCAAAATCACCTTGTTTGATGCGTTAGCTTGCCCATTGCTTTGAGGGTAGGCAGGTGAGGAATACACATTCTTGATCCCATATCTAGAGCAATATTTTCTGAAGGGTTTACTATCAAACTGTGTTTCATTATTAGAGATCAATGCCTTAGGGATGCCATACTTTGTGATAATGTTCTTCCAAATAAAAGTTTTCGTATCGGCATCTTTGATTTGTGCTAGTGGCTCAGCTTCAACCCATTTGGTAAAATAATCCGTGCTGACCACCAACCATTTCCTATTTCCAGCTGCAGTAGGAAGTGGACCAACAATGTCGAGGCCCTATTGTGCAAAAGGCCAAGGACTCGTCAATGTACTAAGCTCTTGAGCTAGTTGGTGCGGGATTGGAGCAAACATTTGGCATTTCTTGCATTTCCTGACGTAGGCATATGCATCTTTTCCCATTTTAGGCCACCAGTATCCTTGTGTAATTGCTCTGTGGGCTAAAGACCTGCCCCCGGTGTGTGCACCACAAATCCCTTCATGAATCTCATACAGAAAGTCTTGCACCCGGTCTAGATGTACGCAAAGATGGTAAGGACCATTGAAGGATTTCTTGTATACCTTTTGGTCGGGAGATAACCAAAATCAGGTGGCCTTTATTCTTATCTTTTTTGCCTCAATCTTATCTTCAGGGAAAGTGCTATCTTTCAAATAAGTGATAATTGGATCCATCCATGAAGGACCCAAGTCTGTGCAAGCAATTACTTCTGTCTTTGTGATGCTTGGCTTCTCCATTTTTTCAAGGAACACAGTATCTATTAGTCTTATGTTCGGGGCTGAAGCCAAAGTGGCCAATCCATCTGCATGTGAATTATGATCTCTGTCGACCAGGTCTATACTGATGACATTGAACTTCTTTAACTCCGTCCTGGAAAGATCCAGATACTCTATTATTTTCTGATTCCGAGCAACATAATCTCTCTTCAATTGATTAACCACCAACTGAAAGTCAGTTTTAATTACTAAATTCTGGGCAAAGAGGCGCCGAGCAATCCGGAGCCCAGCCAGTAGGGCTTCCTATTCTGCTTCATTGTTGGTAGCTTGAAAACCCAACTTTATTGCATATTCAATGGTTACCCCTTCAGGGGTAGTCAAAACGATACCAACTCCTGCTCCCCTTTTATTCGAAGATCCATCCACCTTAATCTGCCAAGGATGAAGGACCTCCTTTTTAGAAACTTCTTCTGTATTGATCTCTAGTTGCCACACTTCCAAAGTCTGCTCGGGAATTGAAGCGCTGAATTCTACTATAAAATCAGCCAAAACTTGTGCCTTTATTGCTGTTCTTGGCACGAATTGAATATCAAAAACTCCTAATGATACGACCCACTTTGCCATCCTCCTTGTAATGTATGCCCTCTTCAACAGTTGCCTTATTGGTTGATCGGTGATGACTTGAATAGTGCGTGCATGAAAATAATGGGTCAGCTTTCTTGAAGCCATCACCAATGCTAAGGTAAACTTTTCAAGAGGAAGATACTTAGCTTCTGCCTCCTGCAAAGTTTTACTCACATAATAGATAGGCTTTTGTACCCCTTCCACTGGCTTTATTAAAACAGCACTTACAGCATGATCTGAAAGTAAAGCTGCAGAACATCACCAGGTTCTGAGGTAGTCAAAATTGGTGTTGTAGAGAGGTATTCTTTTAATGTTGCCAGGGCCTGATCTGCTTCATCATCCCATATCAACTTGTTGGCTCCTTTTAACAGCCTGAAGAATGGTCGGCACTTATTTGAAGCTCGGCTTATGAATCTATTTAATGCAGCAACCATCCCAGTTAGCTTCTGAATTTCCTTCTTTGTCTGGGGCAGCAGTACTCTTTTAATAGCTCTAATCTGATCTGGATCTGCTTCAATGTCTCTTCTGGAGACCAAATGGCCTAAGAACTTCCAAGAGCTAACTCTAAAAGCACACTTAACAGCGTTTAACTTCAGCCCATAATGGTTGAGCGTGTCAAACTTATGCTGCAAGTGGTCGGTATGTTCCTCATTCTCCTTACTCTTCACCACCATGTCATCAATGTATACCTCCATAGTTTTTCCAAGGTCATCCTTAAACATCTTCGTCACCAACCGTTGGTATGTTGAGCCAGCATTCTTCAATTCAAACGGCATAACTTTGTAGCAGTAGATGCCCTTGGGGGTGATGAAAGAAGTCTTTTCTTCGTCTAAACCATACGTTGGATTTGATGATATCCCCTGTATACATCTAGAAATGACATTCTTGAACTCCCAGACGTGAAGTCTACTAGCTGATCAATATTAGGAAGTGAAAATGGATCTTTAGGACATGCTTTGTTCAAATCCGTGTAATCAACACAGACCCTCCACTTCCTATTTTTCTTCTTAACAACAACTGTATTGGCTAGCCATTCAGGATAAAAAACTTTCCTGATGGCTTGAGCCTCGAGTAGCTTCCCGACCTTCTCGATAATGACCTTAACATGCTGTATGGCCGACCTCCTAGTCTTCTGTACTACGGGCTTTACCCCCGGATTAACGTTAAGCTTATGTGACTGCACATCAGGGAAAATACATGGCATTTCTTATAGGCTCCAGGCAAAAGTTCCTTTATTTTTCAGCAACAACTTAACCATCTCCATCCTCTCCTCGTTTCCCAGATCAGACCCAATCAAGAAGAATTTCTCGTCATCATCAGAATCTACCAACACTTTTTCCAGTCTTTCTGCTGCCTTCTTCTCAGGATCTCCTCCTACATCATCAATCTTTGGAGAATCCTCTGATAACTCCGCCATTTGAACTTGCTCAGGCAAAGGCTTAGACTTTAAAGCAGCTGTGAAACATCTTCTTGAGACATCTTGATCTCCTCGAATCTCTATCACCTCATCCCCATAAGGAAATTTCAGGACTTGATGATAGGTCGAGGGGACAGCCTTAAGAGCATGCAGCCATGATCTTCCCATTATGGCATTGTAGGAAGATGGTGCATCAACAACAGTGAACTCTACTTCACATTCCATAGGTCCGGCACGGACAGGGATCAGAACCCTTCCCAATGGCCACACTGGAGCTGAATTGAAGTCAATGACGGGACATTCTGCCGGTTCCAGACCTTCTTCAGTTAAGCTCAACTTTTTAAATAGACTGTAGAACATCACCTCAGTGGAGCTACCTACATCGATCAATATTCTTTTTACTTCTGACTCAAACATTCCCAAAGTTACAACCAGGGCGTCATTGTGAGGTTTCTCCACTTTCTGGGCTTCCTCTTCCAAGAATGTAACTCCCCGGCCTTCAACTCTCTTCTGACGTTTGGTCGGGCACTCAGCAACTTTCAATATTTCCTTCCCCTTAAATGACTGTTCTGCAGTTGAGCACATCGTTACACTTTGAGGATGATTTTTCATGTGGATAACATGAATCACTGCTGGCCTCTGCACGTCCCTCCTTGATCTCGCTCGTGGTGGTTGCTCAACTTCCTCCAAAGCATCTTCTGCAGCTACCTCCCTCATTCTCCTTTGGCATTCCTGTTGACCTTGGGGAGCGGCTGCAACAGCTTGTTTAGTTTCATCAATGTGCTCCTTCAAGTAACCTTGCCCGACCAGGTCTTCCAGATGCCTCCTCAAGGATTTGCATGATCCAGTACAATGGCATTTATCTCGATAGTAAGTACAGAAATCCTTGTGGTCCTCTTTGCCTTCAAAGTCAGGCAGCTTCCTCGGCCACCTAAAGTATAGCTTGTCTTTAATCTGGGGAAGTATTCTGAAAATGGGCTCTTTGAAAACACTATTGATTGCCTCAAATACTGATTTCCTTTTCTCAGGTTTTACAAACTTCCCCAGCTTTCCACCATCTTTTCTAGAACTGCCCTTTTTTCTGCTTTTGGTCGGCCGGTTTCATCTCATCTTCCAGTTTAGCATATTTTTCGATTTGGCACATTAGGTCGGACATATTAACAGCTAGCTTCTTTGTTAGTGAAATCCACAATTTATCCTCTTTTTTCAGTCCCAATTTGAAAGACGTCACAGCCAGCTGCTCGGAGCACCCTTCCACCTCGTTGTACAGCTCCAAATATCTCCTCGAGTAATCCCTGAGGCTTTCATCCATTTTCTTCTTCATTGTGAGCAACACATCAGCAGTTTTTGGCTATTTTGTGTTAGCTAAAAATCGAGCAACAAATTGCTCGGCAAGCTACCCCCAACCAGAAATACTCTCAGGGGCTAGCTTATGGAACCATTGCAAAACAGTATCCCCTAAACTTGATGGGAACACCCTGCACATTAGTTCATCATTCCAACTCCATAGGGTCATTGCTTGCATATAATGACGGTAGTGAGCCAGAGGGTTTGGCTTACCATCATACACATTGAACCTTAGGGTTTGAAACTTCTTAGGAGGCTCTGCCATAAAAATCTCCTTAGTAAAAGGAGAAGCAGCTATTCTTTCCAATGCTCTTCTAGCTAGCATCAAGGTGGACTGAGCTGGATCCTCCCAGGTCTGTAGATACACCTTCTCAGGCTCCTTTACTCTCTCAGTCTTCTTCATTCTTTCAGGCACTGCCTCATCCTCACTGGAAGAGTCCTCATCTATGGATGATGACTTTCTCTTTATGGACTTCCTTTTCAGAGCGGGGACTATCTCCTTTCCGTCGAATGTTGCAAACTTCTTCTTTGCTGGAGTGGATGACTTCGACCTTTGGGGTTGCACAGGAAACTCCTCCTCAGGTCGGATTTTCTTCATTTCTGCCTGGATTAAGGATTGCTCCTTTCTCTTTTGTGCTTGCTCCTGTTCTTCCTCCTCTTCTTCATATAGTGAATCAACACTCTTCTCCAAATCTGAAGATGATTCAGAGGCATGATCTTTAACATCATTCCCCTTTTCTTGGCTTAATTGTAACAATAATCCTTCCAGCTCAATCTGCTTTTCGCTGACCAAAACTTCAATCTATTTTCTTCTTTTGGTAGCCTCAAGATCCACCACCCTATGCTTCCTGCTTACTTCCACATTAGGCGTGTGTATCATCAATGCACTCCCTTTTTGCTTAGCGGGAGTAACTTTTTCCCTCATGTGTGGGGATTGAGGGGGCGTTGAATTTCCACCAGATGTCATTTTGAACAGAAAAATTTCAAATCAATTGCCAATTGCAAACAGAATAGTGGGGAACAAAAGAAACGAGCCCCACGGTGGGCGCCAAATGTTCGGCAGCAAAAAATACAGCCGAGCGTGATCACCACGTCCACTGAAAGGAAGTCAAATTCGATCTGCAAGACAATGCAAGTCAGAAGAACCAGCCAGGAAGGTCCTCGACCAAATCCTCTCCGATGCTTAAATTAGTCCTTGGTAGAAAAAGTGGAAAAGAAGCAACGAATGTTTCAGTGGGCAATAGTGAACATACCTGGATTTGTGTTTAAGTGTTGTATTTATAGTAAGAAAGATGTAATAGAATAATATTGTATTTTACCGAAGATAATCATTCTTTCCGTATTTGGCTGCTTGGCATGAGTATCCCTTCTCATTTCATTTAATACCAGTCATGTAGTATTAAATAAGGGTAAAAAATGTATGGACTTTGGAGGCTTATTCTGACGAGAGAGTGTTCAAATGTCACATCACATTGCCATGTGTATGAGAAAAAAACAATGAGGCAAAGATCTCTTGTTGTGAATGAACTAAGACGTTATGAACGAACCAAATTTATTGCTATACGAAATTATTAGGTGTGGGATCCAGTATTGTGGTCGGCTGGGAATTAGGTCCCTTTTTCCTTTGGTTGGCATACCATTTTGCTCGGTAAGCTTACCTTGAGAATCTGCCACGTGTCTCTTTATATGGTCTCCACGTGTTTACATTATTTTTTGTACCAACAGAAAGTATACTATTTCATTATAACCAAATATCACTCATTTTATTCCAAATTATTTCTATTTTCAGGCTACAAAGAGCTTAATTTATTGCTTAGATGGGAAGATACGAACTAGAGAAATCTTAGAGTTTACTAAAAATTGTGTTTATAAAAGAACAAATAACAGGAATGGTAGACAATGCAAACATAAGCTCTAAAGAGAATCATGAATATCTATATATATATAGCCAAAAGGAAAAACAAAAATAAAAAAATAACTTAAAAGAAAGGAATTAATGATAATACATATAATCAACACCAATAGATCAGAAATATCATTAAATCGGTTGGTTTTATAGGATTTGGCCAGCATATCCTCTAATTTTATTGAAGTTATTTAACACTACGTAACCCTGTGAACAAAGTTACCTACTAATTTCATAAGATGGCCTAGTTTAGTTGTATACACGAGATATTATTTGAATTTACATTCTATATATAAAACTTTTGAATTTATCTGCATATATATATATATATACTTTTTTTCCTTTCTTAATAGAAATGATTTTTTTTTTTTTTTATTCTTGAAAACAATAATAATGAGAAGTTTGAAAATACTTTCATTTCTATTTTCCTAGGTTTTCAGAATTAGGATTACATATCAACTCGCACTTTGGTTGTGCTGAAATATCTCTGTATCAAGCTTTTATTTATTTATTTTGGAAGGCAATCATGGAGCAAAAGTGGCATTTTCATAAAGTTATACCTAAGGATATGTTGGACTGTTAAGGATAAAAGATTTGAAATTAAGTAATATACTACATAATATATATATGCATAGGTTTAGATAGACTAAATATTTTTTCTTTTGAGATTACTTTTTGTATTTAATTTAGTGAAATATAAAATAGGATAATATATTTGATTTTATATAAATTTGTGAATAGATAATTTTAAACTTCAAAATTTTTCTACCATATATACTTACGAAGAGGGTTCCCGAGCGTACTTAAAATAACACGTGGGCCTCTAATTATGTCAAGGTAACCCTAGCTAGGGAAAAGGCCATCAACTGAGCTGGTCATGCTGAGCTTCAAGCTCCTTGATCGAAGGCAATGAGTCAACTAGTCACTGAGCTAAGCATGGGGAGCAATTTTATAACTGTGCTTTCGTGATGCGCGCTAAGATTGTGGAGATAGGATCATTGCAAATCAAAAATGGAATCCTCCTAGCGATACAAATCCGTTATTTTTTTATCTAACTATGGAAATCATACCAAATTAGGAAAGATTGCCAATTTCAACTACAATTCTTCTAAAGATCCTTATAAATAGAAGGAGAAAAAAAATCCTAACTGTATGCTAATCTTTATCGTACCATTACTTTACTGAATTTATTCCTTATTTTTGTGATTAACTTAAGCAACGAAAGATTTTTGACAAGATTGCAAAATTTTATCATCATCAGTTGGCATCATCTGTGGGAAATGAGGTTTTCTTTGACTTTGATAGTCCTAACTAGATCTAGAGTGCAAACTCAACAAAGCTAGTCGACGGCAGTGATAGAGAATTAGAATTAGGGAAATAAGAGGATCACCGTGGTAGAAAGGCAGTTCACGAATATGGCAGTCCTATGTAAGCTTTAATGGCGCAGAGCCAGGCGCTTATGGAGTGAGTTGAGTGCTTGTCACTTGTGCTGCCTCTACCAACACCATAATAAGATCTGCTAACCAATAGAGCAGGCAATGGGAAGATGGTTCACAACGATGAGGATGAAGGAATTGTAAGGAAGAACGATGGCCAGCTTGACCCTCTCGGTAGGAATGGCGCAACCACAGAAGTATAAAGCAAAACCGCACCATGCCACCCTAGGATAATACTAAAAAAAAAATACGACGGTTGAGCAAAGAATCAAAGCATTGTGAGCCAAGATGGATGGGGTTATGGCTACCATCTAAGCCCATAATGCTACTGACAATCTTGTTAATGAGACAAAAACCCCATTCACTCTCATTGTAATAGAGTATTCCCTACCTCCCAAGTTTAAAATACTGATAATAGAGCGATACGATGGTTTTAAGGACCTAGTTGACCACTTGATATGTATAATTCAGCGATGCATCTTCACATAGTTCTGGATGAGATTAAGTATCGAGCTTTTCCATCATTTTAAAAGGCCCGACCTGTGTTTGGTTTAATAAGATCAAGCCCGGCACAGTGAAGAACTTTAAGTAACTCAGTGAGCTATTTCTTTAACACTTTATAGACCGATAGAGACAGAGTAAACCTATTGCTCATTTGTTGACGGTCAGATAGAAGAAACATGAGTCTGTCAGGGAGTATGTCAATCATTTTAATAGAGAAATGCTCGAGATTGATGAGGTTGATGAGACGGTAGCCCTCACAGCTTTTATGAGTGACTTAAAGTCTGGTCAGTTCACCTTTTGGTTAGCCAAAAACTAGCCAGCCACTATGGCCAACCTACTGTCTAGGGTGCAAAAGCCTATGAATACCGAGAATGTAACGAAGACTCAGCAAGATACTGAGATAATGACCTCTTGCTCAGAGAAAAAAAAAAGCAAAATGATCTCAGGGATAGTAAGAAATTGAAGGTCCTTAGAACCTTCAGGCTAAGAGGTTAGTTGGGCCAGAGAAGGGACAGATTTGCAAGAGTAACTACGGACTTCACCCCCCTGAACTCCAAAACAGAGCAAGTATTCTATGTAATCAAAGATGATCTGGACTTTAAGTGGCCAAAATGAGCTGCGGGTCCCACCTAAGGGGAGAAACAAGTCCAAGTTTTATCTATACCATAGAGATCACAAGCACAACACTGAAGAGTGTTTTGATTTGAAGAAGTTGGTTGAGGAGCTAATCAGGAAACAAAAGTATAATAGGTTTATTACCAGGTAATGGTGAGATAGGAGGGATGGCCAAAAAGAGTTCATCTCATAGAAGTCCCACAAGAGGAGCCCAGACAGGGAAAAACAAAGACAGGGACCCTTAGGGGAAATCTGAGTCATCTCAAGAGGCTTCATAAGAAAAGGCGAATCTTTCTTAGTTCAGAAAAAGTATGTTTGAGAGCTAAAAAAAGACCAGGAATTGGTGTTTACCGAGTAGCTAAAAACTAGGATTGAGTCAGCACTGATTGCCTTTACTGAAGACAAAGTCGCATAGCTAAGCTACCCGTGTGACAACCCCTTCGTTATGTCGACCAGTGTGGCCAACTTTCAAACATAGAGAATACTGATAGATAATGGAAGCTCTGCTGATATTTTATATTAAAAGACATTTGAGAAGATGGAGATCGGTAAGGAGAAGTTGTAGCCAGTGTGCTCACCACTAATTAGATTTATAGGAGATCGAGTGGTATTGATCAGCTCTATTGTACTTTTAGTAACCCTGGGGAACAAGCTTAAGCAAACAACCAAGATGGTAAATTTTTTGGTTATAGATTTTCCCTCAGCCTATAATGCCATGCTTGACAGGTGAGCCTTGAACTGGTTTAAGGCGGTTTCATTGACTTATCACCTTTGTCTCGAGTTTCTAACTGAACATGTGATCGGTTGTGTAAAGATAAACCAGAAAGTAGCGCAAGAAATGTTATGTCTCATTTTTAAGGAGGATACCAGAGGAGAGGCCTTAATTGTAGAAAAGCTTAAGGTCAGGGATGAGGAAAAGGTAAAGAGAAAGGAGCCAGGAGACAAACTGAAAGAGGTCAAAATAGGAGATCCCAAGTTAAAAAAAATTATTAAGATAGCGACCAGTGCCCCCAATCATAAAAAATGAAACTCAGGTAGTTCTTGAGATAGAACACAGATGTATTTGTTTGGTCTCACGAGAACATACCTAACATTGACACCAAGGTAATGCCCTATCATTTGAATATTTTGCTTAGAGCTTGGTCAGTAAAGTAAGAAAGAAGAATTTTTGCTCCCGAGTAAAATGAAGTAAAAGTGGAGGAAGTGGAAAAACCACTCCGAGTTAAATTTATCAAGGAGGTCTGTATTCGGCCCGGTTGTCCAACGTGGTAATAATAAAAAAATCCAATGAAAAGAAGAGGAAGTACGTAGACTTTTTAGACTTCAACTAAGCTTGCCCTAAGGATAGTTTTCTTTTACCTACCATCGATTTACTGGTAAACTCTACTACCTGTCATTAGGTACTTTTTTTATGAATGCTTTTTTAAGTTCTAACCAGATTTAGATGGTCGAGTAAGATCGAGAACATAATGCTTTTATAACCAACTGAGGCCTCTATTATTACGAGGTCATGCCCTTCGGTCTGAAGGACACAGGGGCAATATACAAACAGTTGATGAACATGATGCTCAGAATATAGGTCGCATGAAATGTAAAAGTATACGTTAATGACATGTTAGTGCAAAGTGAGCAAGTCGTCGACCATGTAATAGACCTAGAGGAAACATTTAACACCTTTAAGATGTTTAGAATGAAATCGAATCCAGCAAAGTGTGTTTTTAAAGTAGCTTCTGGGAAGTTTCTTGACTTTGTAGTTTCTAGCTGAAGTATTGAAGCAAATCTGGAGATAGTCGGGGTAATCTTAGAGATATAGTCCTCTCAAATGACCAAGGAGGTGCAGAGCTTGGCAAGCTACATTGTCGCCTTCAATAGGTTCATCTCAAGATCTTCAGATAAATGCCTTCCATTTTTTAAGATCTTGACGAAGGCTTTCCTATAAGCCTGGAGTGTGAAAAGGCATTCCCGTTGTTAAAAAATTACTTGGGGTAGCTGGACTACCCCTGAATGGGAGTTTTACCTTTACCTAGCAGTATTTGCTACAACAGTCAACCAAGCGTTAGTCAAAGAGGAAGACGAAGTGCAAAAATTGATTTACTGTATGAGCAAAGCACTCAGAGGGGTAGAAAAACGATATTCAAGAATGGAGTTGCTCGTCTTTGCACTAGTGACTGTAGCTCAGAGGCT
>JAVXUM010177433.1:0-11491 GCA_035590655.1 Pouteria glomerata
TTCTTTTATTACAACCCTCTCTCCATTTGACTATATAAAAATCAAAATCAAAAAGGAAGATGGAGAACTCAAAACATGAATCATATAAGAGGGGGTTCCCTACCTCAAATCAAACTTCAATCTTCAAATGATTCAAGATCCTTCACACTCCAAGATTGATCTTCTTCCTTCAAACCTTGTCTCAAGAACACAACCACCTCTTCTTAACCTTTCTTCTCCTTCTTCTCTTGATCTTCTTCCTCTATGTTTCACAAACTCTTTTCTCACTTTTCTCCTTCTTCTTCCTCAACTCAAACTCTCAAGCTCACAAGCTCTTAAGCTCCAAACTCTCTCAAGAATGGAAATGGCATGGCCGGGTAATGTTAAGGGTTCTTTCCACTTTTCTCTCTTTCACACTTGCACCAAATAATGATATTTTTATCATCTAAACATATATACATATATGTCTCTAACTCAAGTTGGCCGGCCAACTCACCTTCTCCACACAATTCATATATATTAATACACAAAATACTAAAGTCTTCCAATGCATTTAAAACTATGGCCCACCACCATTTATTGGTTAAATCAAGTTTCCTTCTCACCAAGCCAAGACAAAATAGGGAAAGAAAAAGGTTGCCCGGCCACTTAATCCTCCTCTCCAATTCATCACATGTAAATATATATATATAATGGTGTATAAGTCTTCCAAATTCAACCTTGGTCCCACCACCATTTATTGCCATTAATTGGCACAAACCAAACACAATTGAAAGCCACAATGCTTGGCCGGCCATACATCCCTCTACCATCCAATTCACATTAAAAAAATATATATGCAATCCTAGTAGGAGGGTGGAAAAGTCAACAAGGCCAAACTATCTCCCCATTGGTCCAAGGTGGCAAGACTAGGTCAAAGGAAACCAAATTTCTTGCTTTGGCCGGTTCTTCCAATTTCCTTACATTCCTAACACCAATTTCATGCATTAAACTCCCCATCCTTTACATAAATTCATCCCATGCATTCACTTCTTAACCATTGCCAAGCAAGGTTACAAAATGGTCAAAATTGCTAACACTTAGAAAAATAAGGAAAATGGCACCATGACACAAAAATATTCACCTCCATAACTCAATAAATCCAAATGCAATCCTTTTTCCATCTATACCAAAAGTAGGGGTATCACAATTCATCATCCGGAAACATTGCCGGTTTCTATTGAGAAAGTCTTATTTTTATACAAGATACCCTTATAAATGTTAAACGATGAAAATAAATTTAAAACACTTGGTGCTAAAGTTATTTTTGGTAATGGGGTGATAGATAGGTAGAAATAGTCTTTTTAGTTGGAGATGAAAACCCATGTGTTTTATTTAGGAGATGTTTTTTTCTAACCTGGCCAGTCATGTAGTCGGTTGCGATAGCTAAGTTTTCGGCAGGTGACATCATCGAATTGCATTGGATGCTAAACCCGTAAATTCATTTGTTCTCAAGGCTGAGGGTAGAGGAGGATAGGAATATGACTATCCTATGAGGATTTAGATTAAACACCCCTTTACCAAATTTTACTATGACTAGCAACTTCTCTTCCTTATGTATAAATGGTCTATTGGAATTATTTAATTATATTTAATTCATTTTTATGATTATTTTATATGAAGATGTAGAAAAAAAATATACTTGGAATTTGTATCACCATGGAGTTTGATCTCAAGACCATAAATATCTAAATCTAAGATCCCTACCACTATGACAATGATTTCATTATGGTACAAAATAATAACATCAAATTATTTGACTTGAAAGTGAAATAGTAGTTACAATGATGGACTTGTCAGACTATTGTAAGTACAATTTACATTGTTCATTTGGGATTATTAAATTATTTATTGTATAAACAGTATACCACCTAACTACGTTCATTGTATTAAGTCACACAATACAGTGTAATATTATGGCCACTACATATAGGCTCCTCGGAGATTCCAATTACTAGGCTTTGGTAGCTCATGTTGTTGAGGAAAAATTTTTTAGGACATTAAGCATAGGGATATTAAAGATGAACTTAAGAAAGATTAATTTCTCCTAAATATTACACCAGAGTAGCTATTTATTTTTCTTCTTCTGCATCACCAGAAGACTTAATTTATAATTGTGGTTTGTAATAATAATTATTGGATGATTGTAATAATTAAGTTGATACTTGGTTTAATTTCATTTGGCATGTAATATAAATCATGAAATTGGGACGCTTAGATGGCTTTATAATACTATTTTCTATCTTTATTTGTACTTTATAATTGAATTCCACCAAATGATTTATCCTAAAGACTTATAATTTATTTGAGATAAATTAATAATTTTGAATATCCTAGTTTATTATCAAGGGTCAACCCTGAGTTTGGAGGGAATTCAAGGCATAAGAGTGAGGTATCATCATTCTATTTTTATGCTAAATAAACACTCCCAAGTCATCCTCGAATATTCAGGTTATGAAAATCAGGGTGTGACAACAATAATATGCCATCATGCCATATTATCATACTATGACATGCTGCCGTCATTATGCATCATGGTATAACATGCTGTGATATCATATACCCTGTCGTTACCATGTAATATCATGCCACCATACCATTTTATCATGTTATGCCATGCTAACTTGCTATATCATCATTATATAACATAATATAACATATTAAGACATTATTTACCATGCTAGCCCACGCGCCATGTCTAGTTATGCCTACACATGACTTAATCTACTAAAACACATTAATACATGCAAAACACACCCACTTAGATTGACGCAACCATAAAAATCAAATATTTACTAATCTAGAGTATTCATTTAAGTGAGCAAGGCTTTAGAGACTAGGAATGACTTAGGATTGGCAAAGTCAGTGACTTCTAAGTCCTGACCTCTTATAGATATATCTGACATACATCCTTCAATTGTCATCCATGATAGGTAATAGATGTTAGAACATAAATTTTTATCATATTCAATATGCCTATGATATACCTGATCATATCTATTACATCAATCACATCACACATGGATTTATGCCCTATGTCACATCATTATCACTAGGAACTGAGATTTAGACCTTGTGAGGATTTTAACCACTTATATTTTCACCGAGAGAATATTTACATTTACTTTTATTTGGTTTTTTCACTTTCAGTTCTTTCAATAAATCCACTAATTTTGAACTTGGGTTCACCATTGGTTCAAACAGCATGTTTGCGTTAACACATATAGAGCCACTTATCTACCTAAATTAACCTTGGAATTGAACTTTGGGATCATAATTGATTTAAAGAGCATGCTTGCATTAACACATATATAGCCTATTATCTAGCTAAATTGCCCTTGAAAATGAGACTAGGGCATGTTTGAAAGATTCAGCCTTCATGACTATTATTGGTTCACATTATCCTTTAGAGCTAAGTTCTGCCTTAAAAAGATTTCCTTTTGAATAGCCAAGCGATTCTCCCAAGCTTTAAAAAAAATATTTATTACCTAACCTTTATGTCTTGGAAAAATTTCAATGTTTAATATGATATATTCGAAATGGAGAAGTTGAAAAAGACAACACACTAAAAATGTGAAAAAGCCAAGAGAATGTGAAAAAGAAACAAATTTTAGTCATCCATTATAAAATACTTTTCAAATATATCTTCTTAAGAATGTAAAAAATGGATGAGCCTTTAGAAAAGTAAATTGGCTATTGAATGTTAATTGACTTGTGAAATGTAATAAAAATGTGAAAAGTAACAAGTTCTTTTGAAGCTAAGGTTGTTCGTCCAACATGGTTTACGAAGACACTCTTTGAATTTCCCATCATTTCTTCAGAAGCCCATTTACCCCTTAGCCCCATGACAATGAAAATAAAGACCTGAAAGGATCTTCGGGACAAAGCTTGATTAGAGTTCTCTTAAAATTGGTTTATCATGGTTAAATTACCCTAATTGTGAACTATTGTTTCATGGATTACTATACAAAAGTGATCATCTGGTAAAATGATGATTATGCATCTTTAACAATATCAAATGGACTGCCCAGTTTAAGTCATAGAGGTATAAAAACATAAGACATCCCAAACTATGCTAGATAACATGAAAACAGGCTTAGAATAGCCAAAATACCCTTTCAACAGTCATCTGGGCCTCGCAAACTCAAAACGCCTCCTACCAACAAAAAGTAAACCACTAGTGCACTGGATATAAATTAAGCCTCCAAGCCAAGTCAAAAATGCCTAAAAACTCAAAAGGTTGCTAAGGGTACATTTCTTGAAGTAACCCCTACTGAGTCAAACCAGATCAAACTTAATACCACCCCATAAGCCACAAGAAAAGCTCAATGGTCACAAATGAATTTCTCACACTAAAAAATGGTAAGAGGAGTGATTGTAATAGTGTATACGTGGGTTAATTGAAGGAATTAGATGGCCCCTTCATTACTTCAAAGCAACGACCTAAAGACGGCCAAAATTAGGCAATGTAGAATATATTTTGGACCTATTTTTACCCCAATAATCTCATTTTTCTCTCTAAGAGGATCATGAATCTTCCAGCACCTCAAAAATCTACCCAAGACATCCAATAATGGCCTAAACATGTTAGAATTAGTCCCCAGCCTCACTAAACCTTACCTAATTTATGAGCTACAGGCCAAATTTAGCCTAAAATGAAGTATTAGCATGATTCTCTACTCACATACCCAGCCATGGTTCTCCATCCGCAATGTTAGGCATTGATTTTTGCTTGAGTTTGCGGGCAAATTTCCTCCCCTAACAAATAGAAAACCTAATCAAAGTGGCATAAGCAGCATATTACACTCGTAATCAAAGGTGCGAAACCCTTTTTGTAGCCGTTTTGCAGACTTATTGTCAACATAGATTATGCCTATAAATAAAGGTCACCCTAGTTTCTTTTTCAAATCTACTCATTTGGCACACTTGGAACATTCAAGGCAAGGCTAAAGACTTTAGACTTTCTCTCTTTAAAAAAAACCTACAATTATATAATTTTTCCTTCTAGAGATTTTTTACTTTTTACTTTTATTTTTATTTTATTATTTAATATATCACGTTTACATTTTTAGGATAGAAAAATTGCTACCATGTAAGTAAAAATACTCTGTCAATATATAGTATCCAGATCATAAGTCATGTCTAGGCCAAGCTCGATGGACGATATTGAGCAGATTTACCGAAGACAACTTAGCAAAATTCTATACATCACACATAAATAACCTACCTTATACTAACATACCATGGCATGTCATAATAACATACCATGGCATATCATAACATCATATCTGCCATGCTATATCATGTTATACCATGCCAAACACATCTGATTAAATGCTATTTAAATGCTATAACATGTCATGACATATCATATGCCATTCTCAAACATCATTAAACAAATTAAAACACTATTATGTGATTAGCACATAATAATTACACTTTTATACACTTTTTGATATGCTAATTACATAGATACATTCACTTAAGACTTGGTTTTATTGCATATTTCACATATTTGTTTTTTGTATTGATTGAAATTTTCAGGAACTAAATATAGGCAATTGGAGGCCAAATCAACATAAAATGCAAGTGGAAGAAGTCTCATATGAATTGAGGTAAAAAAAAAAAAAAAAGAAGAAAAAGAGCATAAAATGACAAAGAAATAAAGTATTAAGAGTTTGGTGCAAACCAAGGTTCAAACAAAATTTAACATAAAAAATTTTCTAAGTCATGAAGATATGGTTCAAACAAAATTCAGTTTCAAAATTTTTCTAAGTGTCTAGAATTAGTTTGAACAAAGGTTTAAACCAACCTTGGTTCGCACCAAGGTTTGAACCACAGAAAGCAACTCAGTTCAATCTCTTAGAAATTTGGCTAAGCATGGAAGAATGGCTTGAACCAAGCTTGAAATTTGTACCTTGGTTCAAACCACAGATAACAACCCAACTTCAAAGTTTGAAATTTGTCTGAGTATGGAATAATAGTTTGAACCCAGGTTCAAATCATGTGAATCTGTATAGAGTTTCGTAATTTTTTATTTGTTTTAAGAGCTCTTTGGTCGTTCCAAACAATTAGATTGTGCTATAAATAAAAGATGATTGATGAGATTAGAAAAAAAGATAACACATATACATTAGATAGATATAGTGTAGGTTAGATATATATACTTTTGTAGAGAAAAATTTTAAATCTTGTTTGGTAGTTAGGAAAATTTTTCTTTCTATTCTTGTTGTTATTTCAATTTCAATACCTATTTGAAGTTCCTCGTCTACAATGCTTAAGTAGCCTTTATTCTTGGATTCAAATAAAGGAAAGTGTGGATCTATATGGATTTTCAAAGTATTTTAAGTTTCAATGTTTAATTTTCTTAAGAATTCTCTGCGAATGATGATTGAATTATTTGAATATATTGAAATTATTTATTATTTACTCTAGATCTTGCCTTGTTTGTATAGTTTATATAAATTATATGTTAGTTGCTAGTTAGAATTCTCACGCACTTTCTTGGGAAATCGTATGTGAATTGCTAATATAGAAATCACATGTATTTTCCATAGGCTATACACTCTAAGTGTTTGATTTAGGTTCTCAATTATATGAACTAAATGTTGTAACCAAATCATTTAATCATTGTTCTTAATTGTGCTTTAATGTTCAATTTCCTTTAGATTAGTAATGAATGGTGGTTAGGTTGTTTGGATACTTTGAAATCACTAGTTGATATTTTTTGATTAACTCTTAATTGTATATTCCACGTACACTATATGTGGGTTGCTAGTTGGAATTTTTTATGCCCGATTTTAAGAATTTTGTATGTGGATTGCCACTTAGAACTCTCATATACTCTATATGGATTATTACACTCTAAGTGTTTGATCTAGAAACTCAACCAAGTGAACTTGATTTTATAACCAAATTGACTAGTCATTGTTCTTCTTGGAAGTCCATAGAAATCATTACTTGAATTGGTTTTATCTAAGATCGTTTTATAGTTGTTTTTAACTTCATTAAATTTTCCATCACAAATTTCATTTTCGACAAAAAAAAAAAAAAAAAAAAAACTCAAACCTATTTTTCTTAATTTTTCTTGTGTGACACTTACCAAATAAGAGAAGAAGAATTGTGAGTTTAATTACTATGCCTCTCCTTATGGGTACGACCAGTACTTCATAGTTTATAAATTTAAATTATTACAACTGATCACCTTACACTTGGGATATATCCACTTCTCTCTTCATCAGGAGAAAAACACAAGCACTATATATACAAAAAAAAAAAAGTAAAAAAAGATACCTACTTTAGTTGACATAATCTTAGAAGTCAAACACTTACAAATCTAAAGCATTCACGTGAACAAGCTAGTTCTTAAGACTGGGAATGACTTAAGATTGGCTAAGCTGGTGATTTCAAAGTCATAACTACTATAGATATATCTGATATGCATTCTACAATTGTCATCCACGATAAGGGATAAATATTAGAATATAAACTGTCATCATATTCAATATATCTTTGACATATTTAATCACATCAATTGCATCTTTCACATCACCCTTGCCTGGATCACATTTGGCTTCTAAGCCCATTTCACATATAAGTGATCCATCACATAGCGAAACTCCCTTCCTACATTACACATGGGGTGCTAACTTTCATTTCAGATCTCGAGAGTAATGCTCCTTCACTTTAATCTAATATGTACCATTAAAATTGATCATACACTTAGCCTACCTTGGCCGATGATGAGGCTGCTTGAGGCTAGTTCGTGTGCCATCCACAGTATTTTGATCATACTTTCATCACATATATGCTTCAATGTATCACATACTCTAGCTGATGATGATGCTTGAAGCCACTGGTTTTTTATCACAACATTTTGGAATCCAGACTAGTTAAATACTTACATACCCAATTCAGCATCTAATACCCTGAAATTTTGTTAAAATTTAGTGTTGTAGCACTCCGAATTTCAAATAAATTTTTTTTTAAGTTAAAAAGTATCATTGGTGTTGTTTTGGTATTATTTTAAAATTTTTGATTTTTAGGTATTAGTGTAAATTTTAACTTGAATTAAAGTGGGAGAGGTGCATATAAGTTAGGAGTGTACTAAGTTAAAGTATGGAAGGAAGTCATAGCTAAACTAGTGAAAGTCTTGGAAACAAACCATTACATGTCATAAGACTTGTGCTTATGTAAGCCATGTGAGAAAATTAGCAAAATGAAACCTTGAAGTAATGGGAAGAGAGGAAGAGAGGTGGGAAATGGGCAAAGACTTGGCCGGCCATGTAGGTTGGTTTTGTCCAATTTTGACCAAATAGAAATAGCCCAAATTTTGACCATATAATATCTATATGGAGATATAAGTAAAGGGGGTCACTTGGAAGAATGGTTAACCGGCCATGTGGGTTGAATTTTTTGCCCAAATTTTAACCACAAGTTTTTTTGTCACATGATAAAACAAATTTGGAGAAAAGGGGACCGAACCTCTAGTATTTGAGAGGGTTGGCCGAATGAGATTGTGGGTGTATGGGGTTGTTTTGTCTTCTTCCCACCTTAGTCTTCTTCCAAGTTAACAAGTCAAATGAATTAAAGGAAGGAAAGACAAAGCATTAAATAAGGAGGAGACTTAGAAGACTTGGAAGATAGTTGGAAGGACTAGTTTGATGTTGACGAAACCAAGGGAGCAATAGTTGGAATTGAACAAACCAAGTGTAGGTTGAAACCAAATAGGAAAACATGGACCAAATGGTGGACTTCTTGACCGGCCATATGGGGTGAAGAATGGCCATACGTGTCTTAATTTATTATTAACCATGTATGAATATCAAAGGGAAAGATAGAGGACTGACCTTGACTCATACTTGGACCATTCGAGTGAAAGAAAAAGAAAAATGGAGGTTCGGCCAAGAGAAAGAAAAAAAATAAAGGAAGAAGAAAGAAAGGGAATAAGAAGAAGAAAACTAAGAGAGAAAAAGAAAATTTTTGGCTTACGGTAAGTCTTTCACATCTTGAAATATGCTAGAGCTTTTTAAATTAAGAGGGTGTTTGGTATGATGAAAAGTGAGATAAAATGAGATAAATTGTGGGTTCGTAAGGCGTGCAGTGAGATAAGTTTTAGAGATTTTTAGAGATTTTCAGAGTTTTTTAGAATTTGGGATGCACCCAAACACCCCCTAAGTTCTTGAAGTAAAACTAAGTAGGAGTAGAATTTTGCTTTCTTTCAAGGTTTTCTTGGTGTATTAGTTGGTGAATTGAATTAAAGAAAAAGAAAGTTGAAGGAAGGGTTTAAATTTCCCAAGTTGGGAGACCTAGAATAAAGATGCCATTTCTTTGGTGTTCTTGAAGCTCATGGCCCAAGCTTGAGGTAGGGAGGTTCTTTACTTCCTTTAATATATATTTGAGTGTAAAACAATTTGAAATTGCAAAAATTAGAAAATGGGTAATTGCCATGCTTATGTTAAGTATAAAAGTTGTTGGATGATGTTTTGGAGACTTAGAAACTTAGTTTTCCCCAAAATTTTGCTCCATGAAAAAGCTAGAAAATCTAAAATTTTGTAACACTTTTGGACTCTTGAATACTCTTAGAAACTTTGTTGTAAGGTGCATGAAAAATAGCTAGTGGATGCATACACTTTTGTTCATTTTTAAAGCACTTTAAAGTGGCCAAAAAGGGTGAATAATAAAGCTGAAAATTTTGCTTTCCGAGCTTTTACCAAATCTAAATTTTACCATGTTTAAATTGATTTATTTAAATTGGAAATTGTATGGTTGAATTGGTGTTGTGTATAAGCTTACACAATATAGTGGTATTGAGCTCATGTGTTGATATCTGATGTTCATGTAAACTAATGAACAAAGTATAGACGTAATGGAAAAGAAATGAAATGATTTGGTTGATTGTTTGATCGGGGTTAGGGTACGAAAAATAAGAAAGGTCTTGAGATACCCTCGAGTCAAAGGTCCTGGAACCTATGCAGGGTTTGGTTTTTATGCCGGTGGGTTAGTAGCCCACAACATAATTAGTGTATCATGGCGTGTCGTCACCTTGGACTGCGATCCTAAAGAACGATTAGTTATGTATCCATTTTTGTTACAGCGTATCGTCGCATTGGGCTGAGATCCTAAAGCACAATTAGTTTTGTATCCAATCCCCGATCATTATGTGAAAGAATTGTGACATGGAAAGACTGTTGTGAAATAAAAAGATTATTAAATGATTTCATGATGGATAAATAGTTTAACAAACCCGAATCGTAGAACTGAAGTATTGTTGAACTGATATAATGATAACATAACAAGGATAATGAAATCTTAATGGTTGTTGAATGTGAAATCTGAATTGTGGTATGATGTTACTACCTTGTGAGTTTTGAGTCCTAGAGTTTGTTAACTATCCATATTGGTTACTATTAGTATACTTTAATTGTTCATTGCTTTGCACATATATATATTATAGTGAAGTAACGTGAGCACACATGGATTAGTGCTCACATCCCTACAAATGTTATTAGAGGACCCACACAGAAGAACTAGCGAAGTCTCTGAAGCATTTTGATGTGTCTGCATGAGCCACCCCAACCTTAGTCTAGTTCGATTTATTTTGTTATGTATATTTGAAGGCATGATGTTGTATAAAAGTTAATTTGGATTTTGGGATGTAAAGACTATAAGGCCTAATGATGTAATAATATGAAGTTGTGGTGGAAGGTGTGAGCCTAACAGCCCCGTTTAGGCTGTATTTATTTACTTTCTATATTCGCTGCATAACTGTTGGTCATCTTATAATAGTAGTATCTTATGGGTCCATTGCGTAGCTGTTGTGTTACTCTGATATTATTGACAGGTTCATGTTATGCTTGTTTATCACTCACCTTTTAGGTTCTCGAATCCGGGGCGTGACAGAATAGTATAAGAGCCTAGGTCAGAATACCTAGAAGACAATGGGAGTCTAGCTTTACATGTTGCATGTTTGTGTGATATATTTTGTCACGCCCCAGATCCGAGGAACTGACGGGTGAGTGAAAAACATATATAATATAAAACTATAACATTATCAGAGTGACACAACGGATATGCAACGGGCCCACAAAAGACTATATCAGTACAAACTGATAACAAATACAGCCTAAACAACCAGTAGGCTCATATGTTCCACCACAACCTTAAACTATTACATAACAAGACCTTAGGGCCTTTACATCCCAATATCCGAACTACTTTTATGCAATATCTTTTTTTCAAATATACATAACAAAAGGTAACAAACTAAACTAAGGTTGGCGTGGCTCATGCAGACTTATCAAATGCTTCAAGTAATTTGTTAGGTCTCCTGTGTAGGCCCTGCAATGACATCTATAGGGACGTGAGCACTAATCCACGTGTGCTCACGAAACTTCACAATAATATATAAGTGATGTAAAACATGGTTAAACAAAACAATAAATGCATATTGAGAGCATGAAATTTTACATAA
>JAVXUM010177490.1:0-11487 GCA_035590655.1 Pouteria glomerata
ACCCTAGCATTTTCAAGTTTAAAATCACCAAAATTCACTTTACAATACATTAAACTCAACTTAACCAATTAGGGTTTTCAAACCCCTAAATATGAATTGATGATGTCTAAATTTGTTTTAGGGTTTCATGATGCTTAAATATTGTCTTCTTTGAGTTAGGTTTAAGTTCTAAGAAGGTTCTTTAACTTAGAGTTCAAGTTGAGTTCAAAACAAATCAAAGGTTTCAAGTACATGTACTTAGAAAATTCAAGGTATTACACTAATGATGTTTAGTGTTGAGTTGAAGTTGTTTGGAAACTTTATGAATGATGATATATAATTTGAATGATATTTTGTGAATTTAGAGTGGATTGAGGTTTCATATGTAATCTAGAAAGACTTAATGTTGGGAATGATTTAGAATGATTTGGAAACTTTTGATGGCTTGATATGATTCAAATGATCTAAAGAAAATTGGGGTTATATTAAGAAGTTATGATAATTTGGTATTGTTTTTGATAAATTATAGTCTTAGAAAATCAAAGATTCTTAAAATTAGTGGAATGTTAATTCGATGTTTCAAATATCTAGAATCTTACTTCCTTAAGTTTAAATGAAAATCTGAAAATTTGAAGCTAGAAAACCACACTTAATGTTACTTTAATCTTAGAAAAACATTATAAGAATATGAAAGAAAAATGGCTAACTGTTGCACTTAAAATTATCATTTTCATAGTGCCTAAAAGAGCATAATATTGTGTTACATTGTAAAGCTCTTTATACCTTACACACTTTTAAACTTTATGTTTTATCATATTTAAAGTTACGTACATAAGCTTAAATTTGTTAGGGTAAGATGGCATCATGTTGCTACAGCGCTATGTCATTTTAATTACTCAAAATAAACAAAAAGGAACCCAAATTGGGTGATATGTGTTATGGATTATCCCTTTGTTAATCTTAATTATTTATATATCTAAAAATGGACTATATAAGTTGAGAATTTTCATGGATGTATGGTTGTGATGTTACAAATTTACCCAATGCACTTATGTGGAAATTTGGTATTCATATGACTAATGTGTGATTGAATTGTGATCTAATTTAATGAATCTCGTGGAATGGGAGTTATGATGGAATGGTTATCGAATGGTTATGGAAATGATGGAACGATTATTGAAACTGTGATCTATGGAATGGATATGAAATGATGAAATAGTATGGAGAAATACGAAGGGTCTTGAGATACCCTCGGGTTGAAAGTCTCGGAACCTGCGCAGGGTTTGGTTTTCATGCCAGTAGGTTAGTAGCCCACAACATGTTTAGCGTACATTAGGCGTATTGTCGCCTTGGACTATGTCCTAAAGCACGTTTAGCCTATATACTTTTATCCATTTGTAGCGTATCGTCGCCCTGGGCCATAGCCCTAAAGCACGTTTAGTTTATGTGCCCATTCCCCGACGATTATGTATGAAATAGTTGTGAAATGGAAATAACAATTATTGGAAATTTAGAATGAACTTTTACATGTTATGCTTCGAGAATGATTAAAGAATTGTTGGAAATATGCTTCAGTTATTTCGGGCAGTCTGCATTTTTCTTCCATATACTGCTTCATGTTTCTTACATCTATCGCTTTAAATTTGTATATATTATATATTATACATGTGCATTCCATGCATGTATTATACATATATTATTGTGGAATAGCGTGGGCACACGCCGTCCGTGCTTATGTCCTTACAGATGTCAATGCAGGACCCACACAGGAAGCTTAGGATGACCACATTGCAAGCGAGAAGAAATATAATATTTTGGGCCAGTCTGTATTTGATGTTGTGTACTTTAAAAACTTATGATGTGTATGATATTTTAGAATGTAAAAACTTTGATGTATTATAATATACTGTTGTAATTATTTTGGTCCGTAGAATATTTGGGAATGAAATTATGTTCCTATACAATTATTGTTTTAATTAAACAGATGTACAGATTTAGTTGTGGGTCCCATTGTGTCACCATTGTGTATGCTTTGATGCGGTGACCAATAATCCATAATTTGCATATTTGTCATTCACTCATTGGATCCTCAAATCTAGGGCGTGACAGATGTTATCAGAGCTTAGGTCAGAATATCCAGGGACATGGGACATTTCACATCTCATATTGCATGATTATGTGTCTTCTGTGTTAGATATTTATGTGTTTAAGTGAAACGTAGTATCTTTATGTTGTAAAAATGTAGTAATTAATGATCTTACCTGGTTAAATATTTATGTCATGTTTAGACAGTATGCAGCCTCGACGTGGAGGAAACGTGAGAGGCCGAGGCCGAGGTCGAGTCCCAGAAGTTGGGAGAGGAGACGCACGGGCCCGGGAGCCTGAGGTTAGTACTTCGATCCACCAGAAGCACGAGGCGTAACGCAGTGCCGTGGTGGGACCCTCACAGATGGCAGGAGTAGAGGCACCTTCTGCAGTATCTGATATGCCTCAACCCGCAGCTATGGACGTCGGGGCATTTTTCCAGTAGATGGCAGCTGCTATGGCTGCCCTCACCGGGGAAGTGAGGCAGGGACCCCAACAGCAGGAGCAGACAGGCTCCACATCATTAGAGGGATTTAGGAGGATGAAACCTCCTACTTATGATGGGATAGCCAATACCCAGGTAGCCGAGATATTCTTGGAGGAGTGTGAAAAAATTTTGACAGTTATGGAGATTACAAAATCGGCTACTCATATTGCCTTAACTACATTCCAGTTGCGAGGTCGAGCATCTTCATGGTGGACCAGTTTGCGAGATGTTGGTAGAGTTGGGAACCTCTCTTGGGAGCAGTTTAAAGAGAGGTTCAGGGATCATTTCTTCCCTCTATCATTACGCAATACCAAAAGAAAGGAATTTGCCAACTTGATTCAGGGGAACATGTCTGTGCTGGAGTACGAGATGAGGTTTTCTGATTTATCTAAATATGGCCCTGAGTTGATATCTACTATACACTTAAAATGCCGAAGATTTGAGAGAGGGCTTAAGCTCGCTTTGAGGAGTCGGATGGTCCTACTCGGCTTAGAAGATTATAAGATACTTGTTAATAGAGCCATGACTATAGAGAGGGACTTAAACGAGACCAGGACACTGATGGAAGGCCGCTGTGGCAGAGGCGATGGGGAGTTTAGCAGAAAAAGATAGAAATCTACCGTTAAGTCTCAGCTTCCACCGCCACAGACAGGTAGTGCTGTTCCCAGACCACCCAGAAGATCTGATAGGGGACAGCACTGGTGCTATCAATGCAGGCAGCCTGGATATCTGAAGTCTAACTACCCATTCTTGATGAGACCAAAAGAGCTAGCGGGACAGACAATTGCTAGCACAGGTAGGGACACCTGAGTCTGCTACAAATGTGGCCAGACTGGTCACATTCAGAGATTTTGTCCCCAGCAGCAGGGAGGTGCAGGACGAAAGACAGGCCAGGGAGGACAGAGTTTTTAGGGCAACCAGTCCACCGTCCAACAGTAGCAGCCCAGAGGCCCTCCAGCAGTAGCACAGAGTGGAGCTCCACAGCAGTAGAGAAGAACTCCACAGGGTTAGCGGGGAAGACCCCCAAGTTCACAGGCTCAGGGGAAAGTATTTGCTGTGGCTCAGCAGGAGACGCCGGCTGACCCGATGGTCACCTGAGGTACATTCCACATTTATTCTTCCTATGCTACAGTGTTACTAGAAACGGGTGCTTCTCATTCTTTTATTGCTAGTCATTTTGCTACTGTATTGGGATTAGATACTAGTTCCCTAGATTTGGTATTGCATGTTGAAACTCCGGTGGCAGGACTCTCCTCCTTAATTGCTACCTGCAGGAGATGTGAGATCGGGTAGAAGATGCCAAATGTGGTAGGGAATTAGTATCTATTTTTAATTTGATTGTCTTGGATATGAGGGGCTTTGATGTGATTTTGGGCATAGATTGGTTGGTGGCATACCAGGCAGTAATTGACTGCTATCACCGTAAGATAACTTTATTTAGCCCCGAAGGGACTCTGATCTGTATTTTTGCAGACCGGTGTAAGGTACATGATTTATTTTCCTGGGATAGCCACAGAAGGGTTAATTTGTGCAGGTTATTTGCTAGTACAGTACTAGAAGAGAAAGAAAAACAATAAAGGGTAGAGCTTTCTCGAGTCCTAAATGAATTTCCTGATATGTTCTCAGAAGATTTATCAGGCTTGCCACTAGAAAAGGAGGTGGAGATCTGTATTGATTTGGCCCCAGGAACGGAGCTTATTTCTATTCCTTCTTTTCGGTTGGCACCTACAGAGTTAGCAGAATTGAAAAACCAATTGGAAGAATTATTAGCAAAGGGCTTCATTAGACTGAGTACTTCACCCTGGTGTGCACCAGCTCTATTAGTGGCCAAGAAGGATGGGGACACTCCGAATGTGTATTGATTATAGGAAGCTGAACCAGGTGACTATCAAGAATAAATACCCGCTACCGAGGATTGATGATTTATTTGATCAGCTGAAGGGATCAGTTGTATTTTCTTAGATTGATCTTCGGTCTGGGTATCATTAGCTATGGATTCGGGAGGCAGACATCCCTAAGACGGTATTCAGAACCCGGTATGGACATTATGAATTCTTAGTGATACCGTTTGGATTGACTAATGCACCCGCGGTATTTATGGATCTAATGAACAAGGTCTTCAAGGATTTCTGGATAAATTTGTGGTAGTGTTTATTGATGATATTTTGGTGTATTCCAAATTAGAAGAAGAACATGAGCAGCACCTGCGGTTAGTACTTCAATGGCTGAAAGAGCACAGGTTGTATGCTAAGCTGAGTAAATGTGACTTCTGACTAAAAGAAGTCAAATTTCTGGGGCATATGGTGTCACAGGCAGGAGTGGCCATTAATCCTGTTAAGATTGAAGCCGTCCTAGAATGGTCTCAACAAAAGAACGTATTTAAGATACGTAGTTTTCTGGGATTAGCTGGGTATTACCGCAGGTTCGTTTTGGATTTCTCCAAACTGGCAGCTCCATTGACTAGACTGACAAGGAAAGGGGTGAAATTTGAATGAAATGATGCCTATGAGAAAGCCCTTCAAGAGATAAAAGAAAAGACTGACCACCGCCCCGGTACTTATTATCCCAGAGCGAGGAGCAAGATATTCTGTATACAGTGATGCCTCGAGGAAATGCCTGGGATGTGTATTAATGCAAATGGCAGAATGGTGGCATATGGCTCCAGCCAGTTGAAGACGCATGAAAAGAATTACCCCGTTCATGATTTGGAGCTGGTAGCAGTAATATTTGCCCTGAAGACCTGGAAACACTATCTTTATGGCGAAAGATTTGAAGTCTTTTCTGATCATAAAAGTTTGAAGTATATTTTCATGCAAAAAGACTTGAACCTCAAGCAGTGCAGGTGGATGGAATATATGGAAGATTATGACTTTGACCTGGATTATCACCCAGGAAAAGCAAATGTGGTAGCTGATGCCTTAAGCAAAAAAACCCGGAATGTCATGGCTAATGTAGCTATAAAGGAATGGGAAATGCTGGAGTCACTACATGAGTTTCCCTTAGAATTTGAAGAAACAACAAATAAGGGATTTCTCTATGCTTCTATGGTCTATCCCTCCTTAATACAAAAGATACAGGATGCACAAAAGGGTGATAAAGAAGCTATTGAAATTCAGTAGAAAATAGTAGAACTGGCAGACATACCGGGCTAGACATATGAAGATAATGTACTAAAATATCAACGAAGAGTTTTTGTGCCCTTAACCACCAGAAATGAAGTTTTGAAAGAATTTTATCATTCGAAACTGGTAATACATCTTGGGGGTACAAAAACGTATCAAGATATGAGAAGACAGTTTTATTGGGTTTGAATGAAGAAAGACGTAGCAGAGTTTATAGAGCGGTGCTTGACTTGCTAGCAGGTAAAGACAGAGCATCAGAGGCCAGCAGGATTATTACAGCCTTTACCTGTATCAGAATGGAAATGGGAGCATATTACTATAGACTTTGTGTCAGAATTACCAAAGACCAGGAGGGGCTGTGATGCTATCTGGGTAATTGTGGATAGATTGATCAAGTCAGCCCACTTTCTGGCAATGAAAATGACGGACTCCATGGATTTCCTTGCCCGACTGCATATCTAGGAGATCGTGAGGCTGCATGGGACTCCAATATCCATAATATCTGATAGAGATCCCTGGTTCGTTTCCCAATTTTGGCAGAGCTTCTAAGTGGTTATGGGGACTGATTTATATTTTAGTACAGCATTTCATCCCCAAACTGATGGCCAGTCAGAGCGCACTATTCAGGTTTTGGCGGATATATTTCGGGCTTGTGTCCTGGACTTTAAAGAAAGCTGGGAAGAGCATCTACCACTGGTGGAGTTTGCCTATAATAATAGTTATCAGGCCAGCATTGGAATGGCACCATTTGAGGCATTCTATGACAGACCATGTAGATCCTTAGTATACTGGACGCAAATAGGAGAAGCAACTACGACTAGGCTAGATTTGGTACAGGAAACAAATAAAAAGGTGAAGATTATTAGACAAAGATTGGAAACAGCCCGGAGTTGCCAGAAAAGCTATGCAGACCAACGAAGACGACCGTTGGAATTTCAAGTGGGAGGCCACGTCTTCTTGAAGGCGTCACTGCGAAAAAGAATAATTCCGCTTTGGTAGATAAGGTAAGCTGTCTCCCCGTTATATTGGTCTATTTGAAATACTAGCACGAGTGGGAGAAGTGGCTTATAGATTGGCTTTACCACCACAACTTTCTGGAATACACGAGGTGTTTCATGTATCTATGTTGCGAAAATACATTCCAAACTCCACTCACGTGCTAAACTGGACAGAGTTGGAGGTTAACTTAGATGCTAGATATGAGGTGCAACTAGTACAGATTTTGGACACCTGGGACCAGGTACTTCGGGGAAAGACTATTCCACTGGTGCGAGTGTTATGGAAGCACCACAATGTAGAGGAGTCAACTTAGGAACGGGAATCAGAGATAAAAGAAAAATATCCCCATTTATTTTCTTGATTTTCTTTGATGCATAATGTACCTATCAAGTATATGGAAATTTTGAGAACAAAATTTTTATAAGGGGGAGAGATTGTAAAACCTTGAACTTTCTAAGTAAATGTACTTGGAACATTTGATGTGTTTTGAACCCAACTTGAAATCTAAGTTAAAGAATCTTCCTAGAGCTTGAACTTAGCCCAAAGAAGATAATATTTAAGCATCTTAAAACCCTAAATCAAATTTAGATAACATTAATTCAAATGTAGGAATTTGGAAACCCTAATTGGTAAGTTGAGTTTAATGAGTTGTTAAGTGAATTTTGGTGATTTTAAACTTGAAAATGCTAGAGCTTTGGCTCAAATTCAAGGGGATTAATGTATTTTAGATGTTTAGAATGATAATTAGAATTTAAAGGATGAATTGGAGGAAAAATAGAGAGGCATTCGGCCAAGTAGAAGAAATGGTTCAAAATTTTGACTTTTTAGCCCTAATTTTGACCTAGGGACCTAAAGGGGATTAAGTAAATTGTTGGGGGACAAAATGGTCATTTGGGAAGGAGTGTTGACAAGTCAAAGGAGCTGGAAAAAGGCCAAGTCGATTGGAGATAAGCCATGGTGGCCGAATTCTCTAGAAAAGCCTAGGATGGTCCAAGTTAGTTTAGTTAATTCCAATTGATCACATGTTGATTAGTTGGAAGCTTATGTGTTAATTTCATTAATTAAGTGGGCCCTAAGGTTTGAATTAAGACTAAATTAAGTTTAAAACCTAATAATTAAATTAGACCAAGAGAAAAATTGTGATTGGCTAAGGAAAGTGAGTTGGAGATGGAGAAAGAATATAAAAGAAATACTTAGGCAGATTTTAGGACCATTCGGCTAACCCTAGAAGAAAATAGAAAACCTAAGAGAAAAAGAGAAAGAAAGGTAGAAAAGAAAGGAAAAGGAAGAAGAAAAGAGAGGGAAAGGGAAGAACAAGAAGAAGATCAAGAGGAGAACAAGAATTTCAAGGTTTAGCGTTTAAAGAAGACAAATGTGAGTCTTACTAAATCTAACTTCCATTAGTATTGAAGATTAAGGCCAATTAAGCTAAAAATTGAAAGGTATGTTAAGCATGAAGTAATTTTAAGGTCCATGTATGTTTAAGGTTGTCTTGGTGAATAAATTCCAAGGAAAGGGCAAGGATTGGAGAAAGGGTCCTAGAAAACCCTAATTGAGAGCTTGGAAATCAAGACTTCTTCTCCTTTCACTTCTCCCCATTTTCGGCCAGCCCTTGAGGTTGGGATGTTCTACTCTACTTCATATATGTATGTATGTATGTTTGGGTTGTTATATGTGTGGTTGGATATGGAAAATTTAGAAGAAATTGTGAAAAGATTGAAAACTAGCTAAACTAGCTATATACTCACTAAAATGGCCAAAAACCTAAACAAATGGAAAGCTGTATATTCCTCCTTTTGGGGACTGAAAAACAGAGGTTTTAGGGTTTAGAAACCTTAGGTTTTACATAAAATTGATTCCCTAAAGTGTATGCAAAAAATTGTGTAAGTTTGTAGTTTTTTGACACCCAAAAACCCTAAAAGTGTGACAATTTTGTGGGAACCTTAAGGCTGGAAATCTCAGGTTTTAGGGGCTGGAAAACAGAGTATAGAAGGCTAAAACCTCTAGGTTCCACTAAAATTCAAAATTTTAAAGTTAGGTTAAGTTTGGATACAAAAACATGTCAATTTAGAGACTTAGAAACTAAGAAATGGAAGAAAAAGCATAACCAGCTAGGGGTTGAAATTTTAGAGCTTGAACAGTATTTTAGACTTGAAATTTTGATGAGAATCATGTAACCAAAGTGTGGGAAAAACTCCTAATTGGTATGGTGAAAATTGGCTAAGTTTCGGGCATCTAGACTTGACCATTTTGGCATGAAATAGAATCTAAACCTATGCTCATTTATACTTATTCAAGATTTGAAATTCTTTATGTTTATTATGTATTTATGAAGATTAAAGGTTGATGAATATATTAGAAGAATGTTTGTTGGTTATCTAGCAAGCTTATGTAGTAAATTTAGAAGATATGTTATTGCATGTACTTAAGGGAAATTTGAAAGTTATGTAGTCAAATATTATAAGGACCTACACCGTTCTTATTATTGGGGGAAACAAAGTATGGATTTAAAGTAAGGAATAAAAATGATTGGGTGATGTGTTAAAGGTTTACTTAGTATGCTTGCATGGTAAAATTAGAAAATTATGTATTAGTATGTGTTAATTGCTTTAAACGTAAGGTCAGTGAAGTGTAAAGAACCTAGAACAATTATTTGAAGTGTTTTGGAGACCTTAAAATCTAAGTTTCATTAAATTCTTATTCTTTAAAGAAGGTTGAGATTTTGGAGTTTGAATATGCCTTGGGACCTAAAATATTATAAATGTCAGAATAAAAGGTATATGAAAATAACTAGTCAAACGTGCAAATTACGATTAAAGTATAAAGGAAATCTAGTACACCATAGTTCCATTGAATTTAAATATTTATATGTATAAAGTGATCTGTTCAAGTTGGAAATTATATTTTGGATTGATGTTGAATTTGTAATAGTTGAAAGAGAAATTGTAAGTCAAAGATAGTAGTGGTGATATTGACAATAGTATGACAATCTTGAAGTGTCAAATATTATTTTGGTGGTTTAAAGATTATTTGGTATGCCTTTGACAAACTAAAGTGAAATGAAGACTTTATAATGGATAATAAGTAATTTGTATATTATCTCATGGACCTAAAATGAATGGAAGTTTTAATGAATATTTGGAAAGATCTAACGTTTGAATGACTTAGAATGGTTTGGTAGTTTCACAGTGGTTTGATATAGTCTAACTGAACTTTAGTAGTTTAATATTAGTTGATGAGTTATAGTGACTAAATATCATCTTTGGTAAATTAAGTATTAAGAGTGTAGAAGGAAATTCAGTTTAGTGGAATCTTAATCCGAGGCACTAAATGCCTAAGACCTCACTTCCTTAAGTTAGATGGAAATCTAAAAGATAAAAGTAAAGTTTAGATGGCACTTTAATTTTACAAAAATATAGATGGAAATTGGTTAAACATTGTGTTATAAAATATTCATTTTTACAGTCTCTAAAACAATCGTAATATGATATTGATATCTGGAAATCTTCATATTTTGAGCATCTCCAAATTGAGGTATTGAGATAATGTATCTAAGTTAGAAGTTACTTGATTGAGACATTAATATACCATATGTTATTATGATTTGGAATAAACAAAAAGGAACCCAAATGATATAGCAAACCTTGTGATTTCTTTCCTGGTCAAATTTGAATCTTATGAATTTAAGGATGGTATGGTTGTGTGATTATGATGTTATAAATTACCCATTACATGTACATGGAAAATTGGTATTCATTTGGTTAATGTGTGACTGGATTATGACCTATTGAGATGAAATGATTATGGAAATTGTGAAACAATAGAATGGAAATGCCATGATGGCGTGATTATGGAAATTGTGAAACAATGCAATGGATATGAAATAATGAAATGGTAAGGAGAAATAGGTAGGGTCTTGAGATACCCTCGGGTTGAAAGTCTCGGAACCTGCACAGGGTTTGGTTTTCATGCCAGTGGGTTAGTGGCCCACAACATGTTTAGCTCCATATACATATATTTATGGCGTATCGTCACCTTGGATTGAAATCCTAACGCATGTTTATTTGTACACTTGGCGTATCGTCGCCCTGGGCTGCGACCCTAAAACACGTTTATGGTTTACCTATGACCTGATGATGATAGGTGGTATAAGGGATGAGGAGTGATCAGGGAGGTAGCAGAGAAATAAAGTAATGTTGGTGCATTTATGAATGTGAATGTTTGTTGGAAATAGTTCTTTATGTGATTTAATATTTGGTATATGTTAAATTCCTTTATGATTGAATATCCTACATATCGAAATTTTCATGAACGATTATGTGATATTGATCCTTGTATATTACGATCTTTTAATCTGCTTATGTTTTAATGCATTTAAAATTGCATATCACCATGCATATATATATGTTATTGTGGAGTAGCGTGAGCACACGCCGTCCGTGCTCACGTCCCTACAGATGCCATGTAGGACCCACTCAGAAAGACTAGCTGGAGTCTGAAGAAGTAATGCCCTATGTAGTTGTGAATTTATTTTGAATAATATAAATTTTGTAACGAGAAGTTGTATAGATTATTACATTAGTACTGATATAAAAATATAATGGCCATAAGGCCGGTTCACGTAGATTATTCTAATTATAGTTGTATCATTTATGTGGGTCTACTGCGTGGATGTTATGTTGCTCTGATACATTACCCAAGTTGTCCATGCTTTGGTATGTTTTACACTCACTCCTCGGGTCCTCGGATTCGGGACGTGACAGTTTTATGACTGAGTTTGTAAAAAAAAAAAAAAAAAAAACACAACATTACTCA
>JAVXUM010177526.1:0-11484 GCA_035590655.1 Pouteria glomerata
TTTTTTTCTTTCTTTTTTTTTTTTTTTTTGCTTCTTCTTTTGGTCTAGTTTGGCTCTTTACTTGTCTTGGCTGAACACCCCCCCGCACTTATACTTACACATATGTAATTAACTTGGAAGAGTTGTCTTCTTTCCATTTAGTTGGTCATCTAGTTCTTTTTCAATGAAATTCTTTAAACTCTCCTAACCAAATTAGTTAGACAAACCAAGTTAGTTTCCCATGAGCCAATCATAATCTTCCACATGTTCCCTTCTCAACTAGCAATGTACATATATATATATAGCCTCAAGTGGTCGGCCAAGCCATTCCCCACCACAATTCCTTCAATATCTATATCTATAAGTGCACCAAAGTCTTCCCATTAATGGTCATGGTCCCACCACCAATTAAATGCTAGTCTCCAACTCCCACAAGAAACCAAATTAAGAAGAAAACAATTATTTTAGTCTTCTAACTCCTCTTGGCCGAGACTTCATCCCCCTTTCCATAATCAAGGCTTGGTCAAAACAATTGGTGTTGACTTGGTCAAAATTTAAACTTCACCATTCAAATTGTCGGACAAAGGGGAAACACACTGGAGTGGCGTGGGCGCATAGGGAAGGAAATTCCTGGGCACATACGGCTCAGGTGCCCATCTGAGCACAGGCTTGGGCGCCCGTCGAGGGCCATTTCCTGGCTGGGCACTGCAGACAACCACGGGCGCATGCGAGGAAACCTCTCGGGCTCACGTCGGCTCAGGTGCTAGCTTGGGCATAGGATCGGGCGCCCGCCGAGGCCATTTTCTACTTGAACCCTCTAGACCTCATATCAACACTTGAACCAACCAACTCTTGGTCTCAAAGCACCATCACACCCCTAAACTCATCCAAGTTCAATTCAAATGCTATTTTCATTCATCGCATGAACCCGGGGTATTACAATTAATCACTCTCCTAGTTTTCCTAAATCGTTCCCTAGCTTCACTAGTGACAGAACACATTAAAAAAATGTAATACAAAACATAATAGACAAGAAAAGTAATTTATTGTGATAGCATTTACGGAGTAAAGGTAATAGACAAAT
Source organism: Pouteria glomerata (assembly GCA_035590655.1). Lineage (NCBI taxonomy): Eukaryota > Viridiplantae > Streptophyta > Magnoliopsida > Ericales > Sapotaceae > Pouteria > Pouteria glomerata. The sequence goes on from JAVXUM010177526.1 coordinate 1,064, forward strand.
AAAAATTCGGATCAACCTAGTAAAACATAACAAATGCACTTGTGATCATCTAGATACATATACAGACATTAAAAAGTGAAGGTATTTTTTATTTCATGTTATTCTTATCTTTATGTATATTTATTTCATGTCATTCTTACCCTTTTGTATATCTATTGTTAATCTTTTTAGTATTAAAAAAAAAAAAAGATCATGAATTAGATTGTGTAAACTTTCATTCCGCTAAATAGGATAAATTACAAAATCTTATTATTATGTTCTAATGGTCATCAAAAAGAAAAGATTAAGTTACAAATATAATTCAATTTAGATAATAAATTTAGATAAATATAGTTTAATGTAAAATTCAAATATTAAGTGATAAAAATAATTTAATTATCTATATTTAATAATTTTTTAATTAATAAAATTAAATATTTTAATAAATAATATCAAAAAGTAATGTTTAATTAAAATTAACCAATTTGTTAGAAGATTTTAAAGTTTTAGAAAATGAGAAAAAGAGATCAACTTAACCTTAGTTGAAAAAAATGATAAGAGTCATCCAACACTACCAAATAATATGAAAAATTTATCAACATAATTTAACATTTTAAACTAATCAGTCAACTCCTCTCTTAATAAATAAATATCTGTCTCCCATACACTCCCTTTAATATCCAAAAGTTTAAATTAAAAAATACCAAAAGATTAATTAAGTTTTAAAATACAAAATAATATACATGCTGAAAATAACAAAAGAAAAAATAATAATTTTTAGGATTTTTTAATAATTTGTATTTTAAAATGTATACGAATTTATATATATTGTATTCAATATGTAAAAGGACACGTGAAGGCATAAAATGTAAGGCAATATGGTGAAAATACAAAAATAAAATAATAAAATAAAATAAATAAGAAAAAAATTCTTATTTATTTAGTAATTAAAGCAGTTTCACAATAGAAGAAACATTATTATGTAGTTTGTCATAACTTTTAATTCTCTACAAATATTGATAATACTCAAATTCAGTAATGATCACATATGCCAAAGTGGATCCACAGTAAACATTGGACACATATCGAACCCCATACAACAAAAGGGCAAAAATTATAGTTCTTTTGCGTTTCCCCTATTCTTTCAAACTTTATATGATAGCAAACAAAAGCAAAAAATACATTGATACAAAGCAAACAAAATCAAACAAAAGGAAAACAAAGAAATAAAAAACAACAAAATTCTAATTACATAAACAAATCAAAAAACATATAATTCATGAAAATTAAGTTTGTAATCAACTCAAAAGAAAAGTGAAAGTACACAGAAACAAAAATTCTTTCTCAAGAATCAAAATATATAAAAATAAAGAATAATCTAAAGATAACAATATCCAAGTGTTTTGTGCAAAAAGTATATACATATATATATAATTATTAAAAGATAAATTACCTTGTCTAATAAACCCAAATTACTTTGAAAACGCAGCAGTGAATATTCAATCTAAGATTGAGTATTTTGAAAATTCTAACTAATCGCGCAATGTCAAATTACGTTTTATCTTTTATAAAAGCTCAATCTTAGATTGAGTTTTCATTAATCATACTTTACTAATTTCTTTTTCTTTTTCGAACGATAGGTTGTTCATTATTTAATTAATTTACTGTAAAAAAAAAAAAGAAAAAAAAATGAGAGGGAGAGAGAGTCAAGAACCTAAACTAGTTTCTTCTTGGCACAATTTGTTGAAGAAGTCATAGAGCTGCATCTCTTAATATTTGTTGTAGAATGATGTGAACTTGCAAGGTTTGTTGTTACCTAATAAATTTTCAATGGTGAATCAAGATGATAAGAGAGACTATTCAGACAACCTAATATTTTGAAAAATAATAAGTGATAATGCAAAACAAAACCAGTACCTAGGAGAGATACTACATGTTAAAGTCTAACAGAGGTCATGCTTTATTTGAGAGATTGTCTCTAATTTTAAAATTTATATGTTAAAAGTTAAAACTATAATTATTAACTTCAGGCATCCTATGAATCGAAGTCTTGCACAATTCATTTTCTACAAGTAACTAATGTTTAAAAAATACTATATGTCAAGTCTTACGACCACCAAATATTATATGCTTAATTTAAACATTGACTCAAAATTTGAATTTTGTAAGTATTAGCTTAAAATTATATTTCTTAACTACGAGCATCTCAAGGGTTTAGAATTTGTGCAATTTCATGTATACAAGTCACTAGTACCTAAAAATATCAAGTCTCACAACCACTTGAGGTTATATGCTTAATTTCAGCATTTGACTCCAAATTCAAACTTCTTAAGATTAAACTTAAAACTATGTTTTTACGCTATAAGCACCTCAAGATTCATTTTTTGTGATATTCATTCTTATAAATCACTTCATTCTAGAAAGACTATATGCCAAGTTTCGTGGCCTTTGAAATAGTATGCTCGATTTGTGCCATCAACTCAAAATTTAAACTTCTTATATTTAAAGTTTAAACTTCTTATATTTAAAGTTTAAACTTATAATTATATCTCTCGACCATATATGCTTAATTCGTGACTCAAAATTTCATCAGTTTCATTCTTATAGGTTACTAGCATTTAAATGATACTGTTAATGTAATGTATAATCATTTACCTCGTGTTCATGCACCTATGAAATATATACTTAGTCTATGTTCTTTGTACTCTATTTATTTAATATGTATTAGTATATGTATAAATACCAGTTAGTGACAACCCATTTGAATGTGTCAAACCTTTAAGTGAATTATTTTCTAGTTTATATGGTATTAGAGCGTTGAAGAATCAAATCTAAAAAGTCTCTATTCTTTACTGCTTTATCATGAGGTCCTCATCTTCATCATCACTAATGATTGAGTTATCTCATCACCTAGTGTCTTTGTTTGACCAAGACATGTATCGGAGACATTGATACCACTGACGAGTCCAACTGTCAAAACCCTTTTTGCCAAAAAGTTAGTCACGCTCCCACACGTGCCTTCAATCCTTGGCGCGTGAGTCCTACTTACCTTCGCTGGTGCATAAGGGTGCGTGACCCATCATCCTTATCTCTGGTTGCTTCGATATGATCATCATCCTCCAATGAGCTCATTGGTGGTGTCCATTTGCTGTTTTGGGCTTGTCTGCAAAAGTTCATCTCATTTAGCTACTATTCTATGCCTATTTATTCTTCATGAGTAAAATCAATGTTATGTTGACTAAGTAAAATCAATGTTACTCATCTGTTTGTCCTTCCTGTCATAATGTATCCAAATCCTTTGGTTTTACTACATCCCTTCTATTGACTACACGAAAATTAAATGGGGTTAATTACAATCAGCGGTCTAAGGCTGTTAGAATTACTTTAACAAGTTATGGAAAATAAAAGTATCTTACTAAGTCAACCCTTGCCTCAATTGGAAAAAAGTATGATACGTGAGTTCAAGAGGATGCACACATTGTTAGTCTTTTATGAAATTCCATGGAACATTAGGCTACTGATCTGTAAACTTATTTAAATAATTGTAAGGAGATTTGGCAACAGGTTTGCCTATTATTCTCCAATGACTTAACTCATATGTACGATTTATTTCGTGAGTTCTTTCAGTTATAGTAATCTAGCAAGCCAATTGTAGACTATTTTATTTCCCTAAAAGAAATCTATGAGAAGTTGAACTCAATTTAACATTTGTCAATAAATATTCATGAAATGCAAAAGCAACATGAGCAGATGGTGGTACTTTAGTTCCTTGCAAGCCTTAACCTAGAATTTGAACCAGTAAAGGCTCAGATACTTAATGAAGCCTCTCTCTTCATTTGCTAAAACATATTCAAGTGTTATGTGAGCTACATCTTAAGATTCTTCAATTCATCCTGATCCTTCTCAATCTGCACTTGTCAATCATACACTCCCACATCATGTTAACCATCTGGTATTCGCGATGGTAGTGGTAGCGTAGACGTAATGAGGAAGACATAGCAAAAGATCTCGACCTCGCTGCACAAATTGTAGTTATCTTAGGCATACCAGCGTGGAGGGTTGGGGTTTGATTGGAAAATCCCTACATATAGCAAATACAACTTCTTCTAATACTCCTATGGCTAGTTCTACTATTAGTGAGCATCTGCAGACTATAACTTTTTCCGAAGAAGAGTATTCAAGGCTCTTGTAGTATCAAATAGCTCATCAGGTCTCTCTTCTTTCTATTTCACTTGCTCACCAAAGTAATTCAATTGCATATCTCTCCATTCATTTTCCTCTCTCTTAGATTATAAACCTTGGTGTTTCAAATCATTCGTATGAAACATCTACATTATTTTCCTATAATCAATCTTCTATCTTTCCTAGCAATTATTTTAATTAATAGGTCAACCATCTCAGTCAATGGTGTTGGTATTATGATTCATTGCCCTTCTCTTTCTCTAACTTTAGTATTTTATGTTTTATCTTTTCCTTTTAATCTGATATCTATTAGTCAATTTATCAAATACCAAAATTGTTCAATGACTTTTCCTAATTCTGCTGTTATTCAAGATATAATGACAAGGGAGTAGATTGGCGGCGATTACGAAATTAGAGGCATCTTACTATCTTAACATACTAATACCTAGAGCTTGTCTTGTGATAACCCTTCTAAATGTTCATTGTCGTCTTGGTCATCCATCTTTAGATAGGCTAAAATACATAGTTCCTAGTTTACATCATTTACAATCATTAAGTTATAAGTCCTATCAATAGAGAAAGTACCATTATGTGTCTTTTGCTTACCAAATCAATGAAAGGTCATCAAGACTATTTTCGTTAGTTCATTCAAATGTTTGAGGTCCTAGTTGAGTTGAATTTTGGTATTTTGTCACCTTTGTAGATGATTTTTCAATAATTACATGAACTTATTTAATAAAAGATCATTCTGAACTATTTTTTATTTTTCAAGATTTCTGTACTGAAATTAAAACCCAATTTGATGTACCTATGCGAATTCTTCATAGTCATAATACAAAAGAATATTTTTCTAAACATTTTCTTGACTTCATGTTCTTTTGTGATATGCTTCATCAGTCTTCTTATTCTCATACACCAAAACAAAATTAAATCGCTAGAAGAAACAATTTGTATCTTATTAAAACAACTCGATATCTACTTTTTCAAATGAATGTTCCCAAATTCTTCTAAAATGATGTTATTTTAACTACATATTATTTAATTAATCACATGCCATCTTCTGTTCTCAAATGATTAATCTCTCATTCTGTGTTGTTCCATAACAAAACTTTATTTTCCTTTCCACCTTTAGTTTTTTTGTGGATTTAATTTATTCATCAAGTGGCTCCTAGGATTGATAAACTAGATGTAAAGGCTTATAAGTGTTTCTTATTGTATTTCAAGTTACAAAAGGGTTATCGTTGTTATAGTCCTTCTCTTAATCGAATTTTTATTTGTGAAAATGTTATTTTTTTTAGTCTACCTCATTCTTTTTTCAATCTCAATCTCAATCTAATCTTGATGAGTCTTCTTTTTTCTTTTCTCCCACTTAAATTAATTTCAACTAGTTACCATACTCATCTAAGTCCATCTAGTTGTTCGTTTCATCCTGATATGCAGGTATATACTCAACGTCAAGAAACGAATATTCCACCTCCTAATTCCAGTGTTTCACTACCAGCTTCTCCTATGCTGTCTGCTCCTATAAATAATATAAATATTTTTATCACTCTTCAAAAGGCTAAAATGCTCTTACATTTCTCATCCTATCTCTAGTTTTATGTCTTATAAAGCATTATTATCTTCCTATAATTCATTTATTATATTTTTATCCTCTATTTCTATTCCACTACTAAAAAAAAGACTATTAGTGACCGCCACAGGCCGTCGCTAAAACTAGAGAAGCCGTCGCTAATACTCTTTAGCGACGGCGTAGCGACCGCCAATAACTGGCCGCCGGAAGCTCGTCGCTAGAGACTATTAGCGACCGCTATGTGGCCGTCGCTAAAAGATGCGACCCCCCTTTAGCGACCGCCGACTTTTATTTTTTTATCACCATTAACAACGGCCTAAAACACCTTTAGTGACGGCCAAGGCAGTCGCTAAAGGTACCATTAGCGACGGCCTAGGCGGTCGCTAAAAGTATCGTATGGGATGCCCAAAAATACCTTTAGCGACGGCCTAGGCGGTCGCTAATACTGTATTTTTTTTTTTGACATTTTGTTTTATTTTTTCTGTTAAATTCTTATACCTGTACCTGTTTTACAAACTTTTATAAAACTAGTTGCCAAAATTAAATTAAATCAAATCATACACATAATAAAAAAACAAACTAATAATAAACTTGCTTATTTATATTAATAAAAGTACAATGTTTTTTAATTGCCCAAAAAAAAAAAAAGTCTTATACAATTATAGAGGAAAAAAACTAAAAATCAAAACAGAATGTCCGCTGTAGTACCATTCAATCAACCTGAAACAAAAATAAATGTTATTAGTCAATAAAAATTTAAATAAACTAAATAAAATTACGTAAAATAAATAATGGTTTAATGATGTAATTCAAAGTTGTGACGTTAAAAATATTTTGTATGATACCTCGCATCTCGATTGTCGAATTCACACACCATTCGTTCCTGAAGGTCACTAAGGGCTCAGAGATTGTACCTATCGAGTTGGAAGGGCATCGGAGTCCGTTTGCTCAATTTGGGATGTTGGAGGCTAAGTTTCAAATTCTAAATTCAAAATTTCAAGTTAAACGTACTTTCTATGATTTCGGCCACTTTGGGTGTCAGATTCACTTGTCGTTTATTCTTGCATGTTTTTAATGGCTCAAAGATCGTGCTCCTCGAGTTTGACGGGCATCGAAGTCTGTCAACTCAATTTGAGCCGTTAGAAGCTAAGTTTTAAGTTCAAAGTTTATAGTTTCAAGTTAAACATACATTCCACGATTCCGAGAGCACTTTGGGTGTCAGATTTATGCGCCGTTCGTTCCTGCATGTTCCTAATGGCTCGAAGATCATGCCCCTCAACTTTGAAAGGCATCAAAGTCTGTCTGTTCAATTTGAGTTGTTAGAGACTAAGTTTTAAGTTCTAAGTTCAAAGTTTCAGATTCAACGTACATTCTATAATTTCGGGCACCCCGAGTGTTGAATTTACCCATCGTTCATTCATACAGGTCATTAATGGTTCAGAGATCGTGCCCCTCGAGTTTGATAGGCATCGGAGTCTATTTGCTCAATTTGAGCCGTTAGAGGCGAAGTTTCAAGTTCTAAGTTTAACGTTTCAAATTAAACGTATTTTCTACGATTTCGGGCACTTCGGATGTGGGATTCACTTGCCATTTATTCCTGTATGTTCCTAATGGCTCAGAGATCATACCCCTCGAGTTTGACAGGCATCGGAGTTTGTCTGCTCAATTTGAGCTGTTAGAGGCTAAGTTTTAAGTTCGAAGTTCAAAGTTTCAAATTAAACGTATTTTCTACGATTCTGAACACTCTGGGTGTTGGATTCACTTGCCGTTTATTCCTGTATGTTGCTAATGGCTCGAAGATCGTGCCCCTCAAGTTTGACGGGTATCGGAGTCTATTTGCTCAACTTAAGTCGTTAGAGGCTAAGTTTCAAGTTCTAAGTTCGAAGTTTCAAGTTAAACGTACTTTCTACGATTCCGGGCATTTCGGGTATCAGATTTACTTTCTGTTTGTTCCTGCATGTTCCTAATGGCTCAGAGATCCTGCCCCTTGAGTTTGATGGGCATCGGAGTCTGTCTGCTCAATTTGAGCCGTTAGAGGCTAAGTTTCAAAATCAATAACATTCTAACTTATTTCTCAATATGCATAAAATTACAATAAAAAATCTATAAAATAAATTTAATTATATATACTTAAATTATATTTGTAAACTTATACCTGATCTTGATCATTCGAGCCTAGTGGATCTTGCATGTCCTCACCAACTGACTCATGTCTCACCTGGTGGCCACTGCCAGCATCTGGCGCCTATAATAAAGCATTACATGATCAACAACAGACATAAATATTACATTTGCAAAAGAATTGAATTAAATTTAAATACAAATTGTTGAGTTATTAACCTGTGTACGAATCGGCGGATCTGAAGCATCAACTATGGGGATACGAGCATGAGCTAACCGATGTTCTAGCTCTGCCAGCTGGGCTTGCAACTGAGCTTGCACCTGAGCTTCCACCTGGGCTTGCATCTGTACCTCCACCCTCGCTCGGATATCTTCTACCCGTGCATCCATCTGTTGGCGTATAGACTGGATCAGCTCGTCCACTTTCTCGTCAGTCTGCAGGCGTGAGCTCTAGGATGAACTGCCTCCTGTTGACTCTGTTCGTGTAATGATAGAACGTGGTATGCCTAAGCCATATGTGAGCGTATGTCCGTGCCTATCCTGGCCAATGATAGCGTGGAATATCTCATCTCGCCTAGTAGCCACCTGTCGCCCCTCCTCTGACAGCTGGGCCAACTGAGTCTCAAACTGAGCCTGTGTAATATTTGAAACCTAATTAGAAAGATAAATAAATCTCATAATAGGTAAATATAATTTTGCATAAAGTTAATACTTACTACAATAGCTACAACCTCTGGGTGATCAAGTCTGCGACTCGCCATCTACATAGACATTCGATCAATAAGAGCACCCTCATCACGTAACTGTTCATGGTCAAATTATGTTGATTATATATTAAGATACAGACCACTAAGAAATCAAATAACACATATGATCTAATGTAGAAGTTTACCTCATGCCGGACCAGCGTAACGTGTCGAGTCCCAAGGCTGTGACTCGGGCCCTGCATCAAGCGGTTTTGGGAATTTCGCTCTGCCTCTTCCTGTATTCATTATGGTTAGTTTTTATAGGTTTTTTTTTTTTTAAATATTAAATGAAATTAACAAAATAGTGCGCATTACTCACCCTCGCCTCTTCGCTCGACCAGTACCGGACAAGCTCAGGCCACTGTGTGGGAAGGACGCATCTCGGGACTCGCTGAAGAAAGTCTAGAGCATCCACATTTTTCTTCCAATGCTCTATCTTCACCTTGTTCTTATGATCTTTCCATAATTTCTGGCACTTTGACATGCAAACTGGCTGGAAGTCATCAGGACATGACCTCAAATTGTCCTAAGTAGGACAAAGAAATTTCATTGACCATGGTATACTGTAATAAGACACACCGTAAAATAACCTTCAAGTTAACATAGAAATAAACGTATTACCTTAACTTCCCCCCAAAGTCGATCTAATGTATCTTAAGGAAAAGTAGTCCAATCGAGCATAGTCAGGGGAAATCGATCTGGGTCCCATACCATATGCCCCAATTGGCTAATGAACTGGCAAGCCCCCGATCCAACTGGGTGGAATGTGTCATCAAACTGCACATCATAGGAGGTACCTGAATTCCATGATGAAACCCCTTTAGCAGGGCCCCTACCCCTACTAGAGGATGTACTTGTCATAGTAGAACCTATTAATATTAAACTTGTATTAGTTAAAGGAAAATCAAATTATTTTATATAGATCGTGGACATAACAAATAAATTATACCAGTAGGTCTGGAGGCCGATGCACAAATTACGGATGGTGAAGGCCCGACCGCCATGGATGGGGAAGATCTAGATCGTGCCAGTGCAGGTGTCGAACGGGTCGACCACTGGGTAGATGACTGGATCTGAGACGATGATGAACTGGGTAGAGGTGTCCGATGCATGGCAGGGGAGCCCACTGATGGCATCGGTAGGCTAGTGGCAGGGGCACCTACTGTATGTATCAATCGGCTAGGGTCGCCTGTCGTCATGTAGCCCTGGCTCTGACGTAATAACTCCTCCATCGTGCGCGGACGATCTCTCCTCTTACGTCCAGACATATCTGTTTACATGTTGATATAATAAATAATTTTACGCAATAACTAAAAATCATATCTAAGCAAAAGTTAAACATATTATTGAAAAAAATGTAGAAGGAAAAAGGTAAACAACCCTTTATTAGTATGTAAGTCAACAGTATCTCCTTCAACAGTCTCTCTAACCCAGTTGACATCTTCATCTCGTTGAATTACTACATTTTCATCAAGAACTTGTTGTGCAAATGCATCAATATCTGGCTCATCGCATTCAATTTGATACACCCCTCTCCTTGACATTTTAACTACAACTTGCCAATTAGGATCTATTGGATCTCTAACATAGTAAACTTGCTCAGCTTGCGAGGCCAATATGTAAGGTTCATTACTTATTCGTTCATTTGGATATAACAAATTGTTAAAATTTACCAATGTAAATTGATACTTATCAACTTTAGTCCCACGAATTGGATCGACCCAGTCACATTTTAACAACAAAAATTTTAACCCGTGATTGTATATAACTTCAACAATATCTTTCAATTCACCATAGTAATAACCAGCATCGATGGAAAA
>JAVXUM010177538.1:0-11483 GCA_035590655.1 Pouteria glomerata
CGATCGGAGACGTTCGGCGTGACCATGACCCATATCGATTTCCTGTGGCCGAACGACGCCGCCGCGAGCTTTCCGGGCATATGACCGGTTCGCTGGCGCGCCTGCGTCCCGGTACCGCCGCCATCGGCGCGGCGCTGATCCTGCTCGTCGTTGCCATCGCGGCACGCGCGCTTGGCTGGATCCCCTCGGTCGTCAACCCGGACGAGAGCATCTTCTCGCTGGCTGCGCGCGAGGTGACGGCGGGGCACCTGCCCTACGTCACGCTGTTCGACAACAAGCCGGTGGGTTCGACGCTGATCCTGGCGGCCGCGTTCGCGCTGTTCGGCCCGTCGGTGCTGGTCGCCCGCCTGGTCGGTCTGTTCTTCGCCTGGGCATCGGGAATGCTGGTGGCGGCGCTGCTGCGCGGCGGCGGGTTCGGCCGGGGCGAGGCGCTGGTCGGCGGCGCGGCGCAGATCGTCTTCGTCTCGGCGATCGGACTTGGCGGGCAGGCGACGCTGACCGAACTGATGCTGACGCCGTTCACGATCCTGGCCGCACTGCTGCTCCAACGCGCGACCGTGCGGGCGGGCGGCAGCGTGGCGCTGGTGGCGGGGGCAGGACTGGCATGCGGCATCGCCGTGGCCATCAAGATCGTGCCGTTGCTGCCCGGCCTTGCGATCGCAGGTACGACGTTGCTGCTGGCGGTACTGCGTGCGCGGCTGACATGGGTGCGGGCGGCATTGTCGCTGATGCTGTTCGCCGGTGTCGCGACGCTTCCGATGCTTGCCGCCGCCGCCATCTACGCGGGCGCCGGCGTATTCGACCTGTTCTGGTGGAGCAATTTCGGCTTCGCGGGCGCCTATACCGGCACCCATCCAAGCGCGGCCACGATGGTGACGCGGATCGGACGGACAATCGACGTGCTGTGGCCGCTGCTCCTGCTTGCGGCAGTCGCGGTGGTGGCGGCCGGGGCGGCATGGCGGCGCACGCGCGATACCGGCGACCTGCTGGTCGTGGCGGTCGTCTGGGCGGTGGCCGAAGGAATCGCGACGGCACCGTCGCTGCAATTCTATCCGCATTACTTCCTGGCCACGGTGGCGCCGCTGGTGGTGCTTGCCGCCTATGGCGCACGTGCGGTGTCGCACTGGAGCGGCACCGGTGCCCGCATCGCAGCGGTGCTGGGCGCCGTCGCCGCGTTGATCGCGCTGGAACGCAGCCAGATGGATTTCGTGCGCGAGCGACTGGCCGAGCCCGACGTGCCGGCACGCGTAGCCGCCGCGATCCGGCGCAGCCATGCCGGGGAAGGCGCGCCCACGCTGTTCGTCACCACCTATAATTTGTCGGGTATCTACCTGCTGACGGACTCGCCGCTGCCGGCGACACGCTTCGCGGTGCCCGCGCACCTGTTCTCGCGACAGTCGCGGATGACGCGAGCGGACCCGAAGGTCGAGGTGGCACGCGTGCTGGCCAGTCGGCCGGAGTTCATCGTGCTCGACGATGCCGAACCGCTGCCGGAATGGGCCCGCACGATGTTCGATCCGGTTGCCCGCGACTATCGTCCGTTCCATGTCGAGGGCAGCGTCCGCGTACTGCGGCGAGCGGTGCCGGAGGCGTGACGACGGTTGCCCGGCTTGCCGATGCGTGGAAACGATTGCGTGAACGGTGGGCGCGCATTCGCCGATCCTGTCCGGCGTCGAGGCCGGCTACGGGATCGCTGCCGCAATAGCCTATCCGGCGTTCTCGGCGATGACACAGGAATAGTCGCCCTGCTCGACCAGTCGGCCCGCATCGAGGCGGAAGATCACGTCGCAGTTGCGCAGCGTCGACAGGCGGTGCGCGATCATGATGACCGTCAGGTCGCGCCCTAGCCGGTCCACCGACTCCATCACCGACGCCTCCGTCGCATTGTCGAGCGCACTGGTCGCTTCGTCCAGGACCAGGATCGACGAGTGCTTGTACAATGCGCGCGCGATGCCGATCCGCTGGCGCTGCCCGCCCGACAGCCGAACGCCGCGCTCCCCCACCGTCGTCGCATAGCCTTCGGGCAGGTCCGCGACGAAGCTTGCGATATCCGCCTTTGCCGCCGCCTCGGCGACGCGTGCGTCGTCGATCTCGTGCGGCGGAATACCGAACGCGATATTCTCGCGGAACGAGGCGTCGGACAGGTAGATATGTTGCGGAACATGCGCGACCTGCGCCTGCCACCGCCCGACATTGGCGAAGGACAGCGGCACGTCGTCGACGCGGATCGTGCCGACGCTTGGCTGCAGCAATCCCATGACAATGTCGAGCGCGGTGCTCTTGCCGCTGCCGGTCTTGCCGACGAAGCCGACCCGTGCGCCCTTGGGAATGGTCAGGTCGAGGTCCTTGAGCACCCAGGGCAAGCCCTCGCCATAGCGGAACGACACGCCATCGAGCGCGAGCGCATGCTCGAACGGCAGCGGCGCCGCATGCCGGCGGGCCATCAGCTCGGCCGGGATGGGCTGCTCGAGGACATCCAGCACCACGTCGAACGAGGCGTGGCTGCCCATCAGTTGCGTCCAGCCATTGTACATCTGCTGGAGGAGCGGCAGCATGCGCTGTGCGCCCAGCGCCAGCGCCCCCAGTACGGGAAGCGCGCCGACCAGTCCGCCGGGCTGGCGGCTCAGCACCAGCGCCAGCAGCACGATCATCACCATGCCCAGCCCCTCGATCACGAAGCGTGGCGTGGCGGCGATCAGCGCGTTGGCGGCCTGCGCATCGCGCAGGTGCGTGTCGATCGCGGCGAACTTGCCGATATAGATGCGCTGGGCATGGTCGATCAGCACGTCGCGAATGCCGCCCACGCCTTCCTGCACGGTCTGGGTGCGCTGTTTCTGCGCCTGTGCGATGACCTGACTGTTGCGCCGCAGACGCCGGCGCGTCGCGACTGATACCATCACGTAGATGAGACCGAACCCCAGCCCCGCGGCGAGCGCCACCGCCCAGTCGACGAACAGCAGCCCGACGAAGATCGACACCGCGATCACCGCCGAGGTGATCCCCTGCATCAACGGCATCATCACGTTCGTGACGACCTGCTGGACCTTCGCGATCGCCGAGAGCACCTCGCTCGAATTGCGCGCGACATGGTAGCTGTAGGGTTGGTAGAGGATGCGCCGGTACACCGCGACGCCCAGGTCGTAGCCGATGCGGAACACGAACTTTTGCGTCGCCCAGGCAAGCAGGATGCGCACCGCCGCCGCCGCCACGGCGATGACGCAGAACAGGGCGGCCAGCGCTCCCAGCAGACCGGCGCCGGGTTGCAGTCCCGCCACGCGCATGAACAGCCCGAGCGCAGGCACGCGCGCGGCTCCTTCCGGATCGGCGACCACCGCCAGGAACGGCAGGATCGCACCCAGCGTCAGCACCTCGGCCAGCGCACCTGCCATCATCAACCCGACTACGACCAGCGCCTGCCATCGACGGCGCGGCGGCAGGTGGCGGAAAACGTCACGCAACCTGTGATTTGCAGCGGGGGACTGATCGGTCATGGCTGCCTCATAACGGCAAGCACACGGCTGCCAAGTTCATGGTCTGGCGTCTGAACCGGACCGCCCTAGAAAAGGGTCGATCCTGCACGCCATGCGTTTGCGGACCTGCCCACGCCGATGTCTACCGCCTGTTCCGCGCGACCTGCGTGGCGATTGCTTCCATTATCTCGGGCGAGCATTTGCGCGCGAACATCGCCGACGACCGCAGAGCCGGTTCGACGTCGGCCAACGTCATGCGGCGCGGATCGAACCGCCGCCAGATTCGCTCGATCGCCGGGACGCGCGATGGCTGGTGGTTGGGGATGTAGTGCAGCGCCTGTACGGCGGAGGTTTCCTCGACGAAGTCGGGCTGCCGGCCCGCAGCCAGTTGCCGGACGTACCAGCGCGTCTGGAACAGCATCTCGTCCGGCGCGAAGCTGTACCGCATGCGAAGGTCCAAGCCGTCCCGTGCGAGCAGCATCGTCGCCTCCGAACGCGTGGCGCAGAACCATTGCGATCCCTTCACGATCACCCCGGGCGCGCTCCGGTTGTACGGCAGAACCGAATTCGCCGCCCGCCAGAGCTTCCAGAGCTGTGCCTGAAGCTTCCCGCGCGAGGGATTGAGCGCGGCGATATCCATCATGTTCAACTTGCCGATGGCATCCCGCTCGCGACGCGTGGCGCTGGCGCCTTCCCCTTGAACGACCTTCCACAACGCGAACAGCCCGCGGTCGCACCGTAGCAGATCGTCGTTGATCCTCTCCATCGGGCGAAGCGGAAACGAATTGCCGCTCAGCAGCACGAGCTTCTCCACCTGCTCATCCTTCAAGGCGGCCGCCATCAGGCTGCGCATGGCACGGATCATCGAATATCCGGCCCAGTTCACCGCGACCTGCGGCACCAAGGTGAACGTGCCTGCCCGCGCTTCGGCGGCACACCAGTCGGGCAGCGGCGTCTTGCGGTCGAAATGAAGATAGATCCGCGAGCGATCGTCCGATCCGAGCACCTCGATCAGACGCCGAAGCGGTTTGGGATCGGCATGCGCCAGAACTAGGTAGGCGATCATTCGCGTCTCTTTGGCCTAAAGCGCGAATGGCGGCAACGGCGCCTTCGCATCGGGTGGCGTCCGCGGACCGCTTCGCCTATCGCGCGCAAAGAACATCCTTTTCGTACTTCCCCGGGGCAGTTGCGTGGGTTCGAGCGCCGACATCACGATCATCGTACCGACCTTCAACCGGGCCGACTATCTGCCGGACTGTCTCCGGTCGCTGCTCGACCAGCGTCTGCAGGCACGTGAACTCATCGTCGTGGATGACGGGTCTACTGACCGGACGCCCGAAATCCTGACGTCGTTCGGTGCACGGATCAAAGTCGTACGCAAATCGAACGGCGGCAAGTCGTCCGCGCTGAATTGCGCCTTGCGCGTGGCGACCGGGGCCGCGATCTGGATTTTCGACGATGACGACATCGCGTTGCCGCATGCGCTGGAGCGGTTGCACGGTGCGTTGGCCGGGAACCCGGACGCCGGTTTCGCCGCCGGCGACCTGTTGCGCTTTCGCGAACGCGACGGTCTGCGCAGCTTCTGGCGCGCGCCGTCGCGTGTCGCTTCCGCCGACGACTTCCTTTTCCAGCAGCTGACGCGGATGACCGTGTTCCAGGGTGCGATGCTGGTGCGGCGGGCATGTTTCGACGTGACGGGTCCATTCGACGAAACGCTGGCGCGCGCGCAGGACTACGACATGCTCGTGCGCCTGGCGGCGCGGTTCGATCCCGTCCTGGTTCCATCGGTCCTCTTCCATCAGCGGCAGCACGAGGCCGTCCGAGGTACGGCTGCGCTACGTATCGACGGGCGGGAGGTCTGGCGGCGGCAGAACGATTTCGATGCCGTGGTCGTCCGCAAGGCGCGGCAGGCGTTGCCGTCCGCCGCCATCCTGCCGCGCTCGCACCGCCTGCTCCCGGTCTCTCCCGATCGCGCCTTCGAGGCGCGGCTGCGCTGGGCGGCGGTCGTCGGGCGCCGGGGCGACTGGGGGCTCGCGGCCGGCGAGTTGGAAGCCGCGCTGGCGTTGGCGAGCGGACATGGGATCGAAGCCGCTACGCCGACCAGCGCGCGCGCGATCGCCGATACGCTGCTGCTGGCGGCCGATCGGCTCGAGCCGGAAGTGAAGGCGATGCTCGCGATGACGGCATCCATGCCAGGCCGCCATCTGCGTCGCCAGCTGCTCGGCGCGCTGACCTGGCAGCTATTCCTCCGGGCCGGCAAAGCGGCCGCCCGCCGCCGCCCCGGCCCTGCGCTTCGCGCCGTCCGCGACTATGCGCGGGTCACGCGCGGGCGCTTCGTCGCCGGGCATCTGCGCATGCTGGTCGACCATGTCCGCAACGGCCGGGCCCGGCGGGTACACCCGTCCGGCGGCATGGTGGCTCAGGCCGCCGCCCGCCCCGATGGGCGGCTAGAATAGCGACCGCAGCCTGCGACGCAGGCCTGCGCCCTTGCGCACGATCCATGGCGGCAGCGTGCGCGGTACCGCGCGGTAGTCGATCGCGTCCGCCGCGTCCGGATCGTGGCGATGGAGCAGGTGCCATGCCAGTTCCGGGATGATGATGTCGCGGTGCATGTACCCACCGGTCAGGTGGAAGATATGGATGTCCCGGTCGATCTCCGGCAGCGCGGACTTGATATGGCGTCGCGTCCGATAGGGCAGTTCCGGGTTCGGCAGGGAATTGAACTTTTCCGACAGGATGCGGATGGGCACCTTCGCCTGTTCGAGGAGGTAGTAGGACAGCGTCTGGTGCGGATAGTCGTTGAACAACAGGCCGGTGGCCGCGACGATCCGATTCGGCGCGATCGCATCGGCAAAGGCGCGGTCGTAGAGCATGACGCCCGAATTCAGATAGCGGTCGGGATCGAGCGCGTGTCCTTCCCGCTCGAACGTCGGGAAGACCGCGCGGATCGCCGCGAAGGAAATCGCGGCATGCGTCCCGCTGGTCCGGATCGCCGAGATGCATCCGGGCGGGACCTCATCGAACACGTTCGGCGCGTCCAGTTTCACGCAGCAGGAATCGTCGACGACGAGGATCCGGTCGTAGCCGCGAACCGCCAGCGCGCGCCACGCTAGATAGGTCTTGCAGGCATAGGCGGCCTTGTTCGGACGACCGGGATCGTCGGGCAGGTCGGGAAGCGGAAACTCCGCCGTGGGCGGCAGCGCGGTCTCGAGGATGAAGTCCGCGCCGCAGCGCGCGGCATAGCGCGAAAACAGTTCCGCCGTCAGGGCCGACCAGGGGCGATTGCCGATCGCCAGCATCACGATGGCGCGCCGTTCGGGTTTCGATGCCGGCGAAGCGTCGACGTTCATATCCAGTTCCATCGTAATTCCCGGGGACAAGTGCGGCGTGCCTTGCCAAGAAACCGTCGGTCACGGAACCCGAGGGCCTCCTGGCCGACGTTCATGGCGATAGCTCAATTCCAAGAACTTCTGCGAACCGTTGAAAGTCGTTCGAAACCCGACTCCAGGAATATGCCGAAAGATCGGGCGGACCTTGTGGCGGCGCCCAGGTTGCCGCGATGAATTCTCCGAGCCTTTCCGGCGTCAATTCCCCTTCATACAGATGTAGCCAGTCGCCGCCGATATCGCGCTGCACCTCCGGCAGGCTCCCTATTCCGGGAGCCAGAACCGGTCGACCGAGGCTGACCGCATGCAGCACGGAACTGCTGTTGAGTATCCGCTTGAACGGAAGAACTACGCCGGCGCACCTGGCGACGTGCTGTTCGATATCCTCGTCTGACAAGAAGGTTCTCCTGACGTCGAGGACGATGCGGGGATCGCGCGCCGCCAGCGAAGCGATCTCGTCGCCATAGTCGTCTTGCGACGTGCCGGCGACGGTAAGCGAAAGTTCCCGTTCTCCCAGACCCTGGAAAGCGGCGATCAGGTCCTCGACCGCTTTGTACCGTCGGATCCGGCCATAGAATAGAAGCCTGCCACCTTGCCCGGTGCTGCGCGGCGTCGCACTGCGGCTTGGCATGTCCATGCCGAGTACAGTCACGAACCGACGAACCGACCTTGGAATGTCGTACTCCGTCTCGATCGCCTGTCGCGAAGACTCGGACAGAAAGATGATGCCGCTAAGCAGGGTAAAGAACAGGCGCTCGACTATCCTGTTTGATCGCGGCTCTCCCTCATGCGGGCGTACATTGTGCGCGACCCAGACGATACGGGCGCCGCGCACCTTGGCTACGAGCAGGCTTCCAAGCCGCTTGACCACCATCTTTGTGGAAGACCGCCGGAAGAACTCGTTCGGCCAATGCAGCACGATCAGATCGGCCCCCGCATTTTTGACCTTGGGCCATTCCAAATTGTGGGTCTGGAAGCCGGCCTGGGCCATTGCGCCAGTAAACTGATCGACATACGGGTTCGCGTCCGACGTCATCGGGCTCATCAGAGCAAGTGGCTTTGCAGGCATCCGGCCTACATCCCACACCCGTCTGCGCGGTCAAGCCACAGCATGTGCCCGCTACCATCGCCAGTGCGCCCGGGCGCAAGCGATCGCGCGAACGGGTGACGCATGAACGCGACAGCGGCAGGCAACTACATCGGCAAGGCGACAAAGCAACGGCCGGTCTGCTGGCGCCGGCGATGGCGGGCGCGACGCTGTCCGATCGGCGCGAAGCAGCGCCGCATCGGGCAGCTAGCGGAACGGCGCCGGTACCCGGCTAACGGCCCAGCAGGCGCCGCGCGTACCCGACCAGCTGCGCCTTGCGTTCCAGTCCGACCAGATGCGCGACGGCCCGGTGATGGATCGGGCCGTAATGCCCGGCATAGCCCAGCGCGCGCGCGCGGGTGAGGGCAACGCGCCCCAGCGCCGCCTCGCCGCGGTCGAAACAGTCGCAGGCGATGCGATAGGTATGGCGCGCGACCGCCCGGCGCTTGGCGATCTCGTCGATCACCGAGGTTGGCATGGCGAGGATCTTTTCCGATGCGCGCAGCAGGGCCGGCGCCCGGTTGGCGCGGCGCGACACGCTGGCGTCGTTGCCGCGCACGTAGATCGCTCGTCCGCGCCGCGACGTCGCGAACCGCGCACCGGCCAAGACCGCGCGCATGACCAGTTCGCCGTCCTGGTTCTTATCGATCGCCTCGTCCCATCCGCCGATCGCACGGACGAAGCCGGTGCGCCACAGGGTCGCCGCCGGGATCACATAGTCGCGGTCGACGAACCAGCGCCGGAACAGGTCGGCGGCAGAGCGATAGTCGGGGACGAACGTCGCCTGGAGCCGCCCGCCCCGCTCGATCGCCATGGGAGCGAACGCCACGTCCGCCCCGGCCAGCGCGTCCGCCAGTCCGGCGACCAGATCGCCTTCGACACGGTCGTCGGCATCGTGGAACAGCACTGCCTCGGTCGCGACCGCCGCCAGGCCCCGGTTGCGGGCATGTTGCGCACCCCGGTTGCGGGGCAGCGTGACGACCTCGACGCGGTCGTCGCCCATGCCGGCAGCGATGGCGGCGGTGTCGTCCAGCGCGCCGTCGACCACGACGATCACCCGCGCGACCGGTTGGGCGACCAGGTGCCCGAGCGTCCGCGCGATGGTCGCTTCCGCACGATAGGCCGGGACCACGACGGTGACGGGCAGGCGCGCGCCGGTCATCGTGCCAGCCAGCGCCGCGTCGCGCGCATCGCGACGAATCGGAAGCGCAGCCCGAAAACGTCGGCCAGCGTGCGCGGGACGACCGATCCCCAATTGCCGCGGAAACCCCGCTCACGGCTACGCTTCAGCGCCACCGCGCCCAGATCATCGCGACCGCTCTCGAAACAGCGCCAAGCGATACCGTAATCGTGCGCCGCACAGGCGCGCAGCCGATCCTTCGCGTCGACCACGTCGCTGTCCAGCGCCAGGATTTTGTCCGAGACCAGAAGCAGCGATTCCAGTCCGGCGACGCTCTTGCTGAGCGTTTCGTGCGGATACTGGACGTAGACGCCGCTGCCCCTGGCGGATTGCGCCAGTCGCGCGCCTTTCAGTACGGCACGGATCACCAGTTCGCCGTCCTGATTGCGCCGGACTTCCTCGTCCCACCCCCCGATCGCATCCAGGAAGGCGCGCCGCCATATAACGGCGCAGGGCGGCACCATGTCCGATCGCGCGCTCTTCCAGCGGCCATGGCCGAACCACCGCCAGAACAGGTCGGCAGGCGAAGCGAAGTCGGGCGCGAAGCTGCGCTTGATCCGTCCGGTCGCCTCCTCGACGATCCGGAACGGCCCGAGTGCCAGGTCGGCAGGCCCTGCACGCGCCGCCTCCACCAGCCCCTGCAACAATGGCCCTTCGACATGGTCGTCGCTGTCGAGGAACATCACGAATTCCTCGTCGGCGGCGGCGAGTCCGCGGTTCCTGCTCTTCTGTGCGCCGAGGTTTCGCGGATTTTCCAGCATGGTGATGCGGGGATCGCCATAGCCGCGCACGATCTCCGCCGTGCGATCGAACGTACCGTCGACCACCACGATCGCGCGCAACGCGACGCCGCGTTGCGCCAGCAGGCTGTCCAGCGTCCGTCCGATGGTGGCTTCGGCCTTGTAGGCGGGGATCACGACCGCCAGCTCGGCGGGCGGCGCTGGTCGGCGAGGGTCCGTCACAGATCGATCTCACCCAGCAATTCGAACTTGATCCAAACCGGCATCGTCCGGCAGTGCGGCACGTATGCGTCAAAGCCCGTGTAGAACCGGTGTCGACCGGTGTCGAGAAAGAGGGGCGGGGTCGTGATCGGGCGGATCCTGCAACGGATCATGCCCCGCGGTCTGTTCGCGTGGGGCAAGTATCGCCGCTATGCCGGATGGCGGGCGATACCGGCGCGGACGCATGGGCTGGAGCGCCCGCTGTTCGTCACGCTGACATCGTTTCCTCCGCGCTTCGCGACGCTGCACCTGACCTTGCAGTCGCTGCTGCGCCAGCGCGTGCAGGCGGACGGGGTCCTGCTGTGGATCGCGCAGGACGATATGCCGCACCTGCCGCGCCGGGTCCGCGCGATGAAGGGGGTGACGGTGGTGCCCTGTGCGGACCTGCGCTCCTACAAGAAGCTCGTCCCTGCGCTCGATCGCCATCCGGACGCGTTCCTGGTCACCGCCGACGACGACGTATTCTACCCTCCGAACTGGCTGGAGACGCTTGTCGCTGGCGTCGATACGACAGTGCCCGCGATCGTCTGCCACCGCGCGCACCGCATCGTCCTCGATGGCGGCACCCCGCGCGCGTATCACGCGTGGGAAGAGGACGTGCAGGACGAACGCGCGCGCCGGCCTTCGACCGACCTCGTTCCGGTCGGCGTCGGCGGCATCCTGTATCCCCCGGCCGGCCTTGCCCGCCAGGCGACGCGCGACGACCTGTTCATGGCGCTGGCACCGCGCGCGGACGACCTGTGGTTCTTCTCCATGGGCCGTCTGGCCGGCACGCCCGTCCGCAAGGTAGGCGGAGAATTCCGTCAGATCGCCTGGCCGTTGAGCCAGCGTGTCAGCTTGCAGGACGCGAACGTCGCGGGCGACAATGATCGCCAGCTCGGCAACATCCTGCAACGGTTCGCGGTCCCGATCGGCGTCGATCGACGAATCGGATAAGTTTCCATCTTCGCAACCGGCCACACGCATTCCCGCCGGCGGGAATGGTGCGGACGCCGTTCCCCGAAACCGACCTTTTGGGCGGGGCGATCCGCGGCTATGTCCCCCCGATGACACCGGACACGCCAACGCACTGCCCGGACGGGCCCTTCGCACCCACCCGGTGCGGACGCTGAACCCCATGCGCATCCTTCAGGTGATCGCGTCGATGGCGGAATCCGGGGGGGCGGAGATGCTCGCCCGCAACCTGTCGCTCGCCTATGCCGCGGCCGGGCACCGCTGCCACATCGCCTATATCTCGGACGCGGCGTCGCTCGGCGCCGACCCGGCATACGAGGCCGCGTTCCAGCGGCAGATGGACGAAGCCGGCGTCACCTATGCCCGGATCGGCCATGATGCGAAGCGCAATCCGGTGAAGGGGGG
>JAVXUM010177599.1:0-11480 GCA_035590655.1 Pouteria glomerata
AATGATTGAATTCTTTCAATTTAACTTGTCTAAAAATTACCAAAAAATATAAGATAGAATAAGCACTGTTGGCAAAATAAAATGTTATAAATTTTTACTGAATTGTCCTTGACAAATTTGATAATTAATTATGTTGATAAATCCGTATATAGGAGCATGTGATTATGGATCAAGTCCAATTAATCGTGAACTTGTGCAATTCTGGAAATTGATCCTCAACGCTTTCCAACTAGCTTAAATCAATTTAGACAAGATTAGGATTTGGAAATTAATTTAATCTATATATATATATAGCTATGTATAGTTGATTAGTACTTAATTTCCATCATAATCTGTAGATACTAAAAAATGATAAACAATAACTTTTATTAATTTGATTTTAAAGAAAATTTTGACTGAATTTTTCTTTTGAAGTTGCCTAGAAGGTACCATAAATTTAGGATAAAATGATTTTATTTTATTTTTTTCGTAAAATTTGATTGGATTATATATATATATATATATATGACAGGAGTGCCCGACCGATCAATCTGATAAGATGCGTCCAATCAAATTGGTGCGACCGAACGAGAAGTGAACAAGCGTCATGCGATCCTTGGACTCATGAACTTCCATGAACTTTCCAAACGTTGTCATATAAATTGGATGAATGAGAAAACCGACCGATAGAGAAATTGCATATGAGATCTGATTCTTTTCGGTCACCTTCTGTGACTGAAGGAATCGGGGGCATTTGATAGAGTGCGGCCGATCGATCGCTTTTAACTCAACCGACCCAAGTTGTCTCGACCCAACCGGGCGTCCGAACATAATGACCAACCGATCATGCGTTACATAGATGACTGCCAAATAAGACAAAAAGGCTCACGTGCAACACGTACCACTACTCTCTGACTTTTTTCGTGATATCTGCTGATAACCGCTGTGAGAGGCGTTGCCTGCCCACTAACAACACTACCCACTAATAGTACTGCCCACTAACAGTACTGCATGCTGGCAGTTCTGATGACTGGCCAGGGAATATCGGCACGGGATCTTATAGCACACGTGGCATGATACGAATGGATAAGAATTTTGATTCCATGCAGCCACTCAAGGTATCTTCTATATATAAGGTGGCATTCAGTGCTCAGGTACACACACACACACATAACTCTTACATTACCGTTACTTTACCAAAATACTCTCTCAATCCCCTTGCTAACTTAAGCATCGAAGACTCCTTGGCAGGCACCACACCGGTGTTCAGACAGCATCCTCAGGCGACTCAGACGTGTCTCGGACCATCTAGTGCTTATCCGGATTGACTGTGTTATCAGTTGGCGCCGTCTGTGGGAAGCAGAGGTTTCTTCATCGATTTTATGGTCCAAACTAGATTCGGCATGAACACCCATCAACATTCTCAACCAACAGTCGACGTGGAGAATTAGAATGATGAAAGGCTTAATGCTGTGGAGAGGCAAATGCAGGAAATAATAGGGGTCATGCAGACCCTCGTCGCTTAAAACCAGGCGTTGCTGTAGCAAGTCAACGTTACACTCCCCGCTGGGGTTCTGCTCCCAGTTGCCCCGCCGGGGAATGGGGCACATAATGGAGGTGTCGTTGAGTACAATGGAGAAACCAACGGGGCCCTCGCTGGGGCCGGAACTGGAGTTGCTCCCGTAGGAGTTGGAGCTAGATTTGCCGAAGCCCCACAGGTCCAGGGGGCTGGCGTTGTAGGAGAAAATGACCTCCCAGAGGAGTCACGGTGAAAAGAAAAGACTGTGGGGGTGGGAGGTTTCCCAGGGGCCAAGCAGAGGTGTTAAGGGTAGAAGCCGTGAGCGCTAATCCGTGGTAGGAACAGTTTAGGGCCATGCAGGCCCAAATGGACAAAGTTTTAGCGACCGTTAAGGAACCTAATGCCGTGAAGAATCTGTTGGGCAGCACTGATTCTCCATTCACTCCTGTAATAATGGCTTGTCCCCTTCCAGCGAAGTTCAAGATGCTAACGCTGGACTCATTCGATGAGTCACGGGACCTATTGGATCATCTGGAAACCTATAAAACACTGATGCTCATCCACACCTACCCGGATGAGATAATATGTAGGGTGTTTCCCGCCACCCTCAAAGGAGCTACCCGGATGTGGTTTTTGAAGATTAAGCCGGGCTCTGTAGTTAGTTTCTCTGAGTTTAGCAAGCTCTTTGTGAGCCATTTCATCGGCGGTCAAAAGCAGAGGCGACCCACCACTCACCTTCTCACTGTCAGGCAAGGAAGGGAAGAAACCTTGAGAGATTACGTCAGGCGATTCAACAAAGAGGTCCTAGAAGTCGATAAACCAGATGAGAAGGTGATCCTCACTACTTTCATCAGTGGGCTTAGATCACCCCAATTTATGGCATCTTTGGTAAAGAAACCGGCGTCAGGTTTGGCGGAATATATGTTTCGAGCTCAAAAGTACATCAACATAGAAGACGCAATGAAGGCTAAGAAAGATGCTGATGGGGCCTCCAATTCGAGGACTGAGAAGAAGAGGCACGACGCCCCAAATGACACCAGGGGCAGTAGAGATCCTAAGAACAGGAGAATCGATAGCAGTCTAGACAGAGGGTCGCGGATGTTTGACAACTGACGATACGACGATCGACAAGACTTCACTCCGCTAAACACCAGCCTAACAAACGTGCTATTCGAAATTAGGAACGACCGAGATTTTAGGTGGCCAGAGCCCTTAAAAACTCCACTAGAAAGACGATTCCAGCACAAATACGGTCATTATCATTGGGATCATGACCACGACACTGAAGAATGCTATGACATCAAAAGGAGGGTGGAGGAGCTCGTGCGCCAGGGTTGACTCAAGAGGTTTCTACTTGGCAGAAACAATAGAAGACCTGAAGGAAGAAGACTCGAAGGAAGAGCGCCCGATCAGTGGAGCCTGAGAAGGGGAACACTAGAAAGGCGAAGTCCTGACCCAGTCAGGCAAAATCAGAACCCGATCGGAGAGATAAATGTCATATCGAGCAGATTTGCTTCAGGAGGAGAATCTTCCTCAACCTCGAAGGAGATACGCTCGAGAGCTGATCAAGCCGAGAGAAGTGCACGTGACTGAACGCCCAATCAAGAAAACAAAAATTGGGGACCAATCGATCTCGTTCACGGAAAACGAAGTGAACGAAATCTCACAACCTTATGATGACCCCCTTGTTATTTCGGCCATCATTGCCAACTTCCGAATGTAGAGAATCCTGGTCGATAGCGGAAGTTTGGCAGATATTCTTTACTGGGGGGTGTTTAAGAAAATGAGGATCGGTCGAGAGAAGTTATGTCCAGTATCTTCTCCCTTGGTCGGCTTCACTGGAGATCGGGTAATGCCACTCAGGTGGATAACTCTACCGGTCACTCTTGGGGAGAAACCCTACCAAGCCACGAAGATGATCAACTTCTTAGTGGTAAACTGTCCTTCCGCGTATAACGTAATCCTTGGGAGGACAATCCTCAATGCATTCCGAGTGGTCACATCCACTTACCATCTCCGTGCCAAGTTCCTGACCGAAAATGAGGTCGGATGTGTCAAAGGCAACGGTGGCTCGTGAATGCTATGTGTCATCTTTGAAGGAAGAAGCTCCCCGGGAGGCCTTAGTGATCGATGGGCTAGAAGTCCAAGATGAGGAGAAAATAAGGAGATGAGAGCTAGAGGGGGAGATGGAGGATCAGGAAGTCGGCTCTCCTGGTTAAGGAAGAACAATAAAGGTGGGCTTAGAGACGCCCAAACCCTTGAAGAAGGAAATTAAAGATTTTTTCCTAAATAACCTAAATGTCTTTCCTTAGTCCCACGAAGACATGCCAGGAATAAGCACGAGTGTGATTGCTCATCACCTTAACATTTCTCCAACTGCTCGGCCAATAAAGTAAAAGAGGATGGTCTTCTGCCCAAAAAGGAATGATGCAATTGCCGAAGAAGTTGATAAGTTAATAAAAGCAGAGTTCATCCGCGAGGTACACTACCCCACTTGGTTGTCCAATATAGTGATGGTTAAGAAGTCTAACGGCAAGTAGAGGATGTGCATTGACTTGACAGATTTGAATAAGGCATGCCCGAAAGATAGATTTCCTTTGCCATCCATTGATTTATTGGTTGATTCAATAGCCGGCCACAAAATGTTATCCTTTATGGATGCATTCTCCGGATATAACCAAATGAAAATGGCCGAGCAAAATCAGGAACATACCACCTTCATCACCAACCGAGGGCTCTACTGCTATAACGTCATGCTTTTTGGGTTGAAGAATACTGGGGCAACCTATCAGTGGTTAATGAATAGAATGTTCGTGAACCAGACTGGGCGAAACGTGGAAGTTTATGTAGATGACATATTGGTCAAAAGCAAGAGAGCAAAGTCGCACGTGGCCGATCTGCAAGAGACCTTTGACACCTTGAGGGAATACGGGATGAAGCTGAATCCTGCTAAATACGCATTCAGGGTGGCATCTGGCAAGTTCCTTGGGTTTATGGTCTCTAATCGGGGGATAGAGGCTAATTCAGAAAAAGTCAGAGCAATAATGGAGATATAACCACCTCGGACTACAAAGGAAGTTCAAAAACTCACTGGCAGAGTAGCTACCCTGAATAGGTTCATCTCCAGATCTACTGATAAATGTTACCCGTTCTTCAAGGTGTTACAGAAGGCATTCAAATGGACAATAGAATGTGGCGAAGCTTTCGAGTAACTTAAGCGGTACCTGGGGTCAATCCCATTGCTCAGCCGGACTACCCCAGGTGAAGAGTTATTCATCAACCTCGCCGTTTCATCCTTGACTGTGAGTTCGGCGCTAGTTCGGGATGAGGATGGTATTCAGAAGTCGGTCTATTATACAAACAAGGCCTTTCGCGGAGTGGAAGGGAGATATCCTAAGATAGAGCAGTTAGCCTTTGCCCTTGTAACCGCGGCGCGGCGACTGAGAGCATACTTCCAAACCTATATTATTGTGGTGCTCACAGACCAACCACTCAAGAGTGTGCTCCACAAACCCGAAACATCTGGTCGGCTAATAAAGTGGTCGGTCGAGCTTAGCCAGTTCGATATCCAGTATCGACCGAGAATAGCAGTAAAAGGCCAAGCTGCAGCAGATTTCATTGCAAAATTTACAACCCGCTAAGGAGAGGCAGGTCCAGAAGAAGATGGTGAAGATGGTGACGAACTCTGGACATTAAACATGGATGGCTTGTCAACAAATAAATCTAGTGGTGCGGGAATAATTCTTGTATCTTCCGAAGGCCACCACTTTAGATATGCTTTGCGGTTCAAATTCCCCACTATCAATAATGTAGCAGAATATGAGGCTATTCTCGCTGCTTCCAAATGGCCAAAAGAATGGGGGCAGAATGAATAAAGGTACTCAGCGACTCCCAATTGATGGTTGAACAAATTCAAGGAGAGTATGAAGCTAGAAATGAGCATATGTCCGAGTATCATGAACGAGCAAGAAGTCTGTCAAGAAAGTTTTCCAAGTTCCAGCTTCAACGAATCCCAAGAGATCAAAATGAGGAGGCCGACCGTCTAACAAGGATTGCTTTTTCAGGAGAGGAGTGTAACCATACCAATGGAGATACTTGATCGACCGACCATCCATTCCCCAGAGGTGAACCAAGTCCAAGAAGAAGCTGAATGGGGCCAGACCGATCAAAGCATATTTGCAGGATGGTGTTCTACCAGACGACAAAAATAAAGCCCGAAGAATTCAGTACAGATCGAGTAGATACCTGGTCATGGATGATATCCTTTACAGGAGAAGAAACAGCTCCCCACTGCTTCGGTGCTTGAATGAGCAAGAGGCTAACTATGTTATTAGGGAAATCCATGAAGGGGTCTGCGGCAACCATTCAGGAAGCAGAGTGTTGGCTGACAAAATCTTAAGGGCAAGTTATTATTGGCCCACCTTGGAGAAGGATGCCTAGGATTTTGTTAAAAAATGTGATAAGTACCAGAGGTTCTCTAATGTTCCGAGGTGACCAACCCAAGAGTTAACGGCAATTTAAAGTCCTTGTCCATTCACGCAATGGGAGATAGACATTGTCGGTCTGTTCCCCCCCGAGAAAGGGCAGAGAGAGTTTGCAGTGGTGGCCATTGACTACTTTACAAAGTGGGCCGAAGCCGAGGCACTCCCGAGCATAACAGAGCAGAACATGAGGAAGTTCCTCTGGCAGAACATTGTTTGTCGGTTTGGCATCCCAAATGTGATCATCACCAATAATGGAAAACAGTTGGAGGGAAGACAATTCAACGAGCTTTGTGATGAGTTAGGGATTAGTCATCACTACTCTTCACCTGAACACCCTCAAGCCAATGGACAAGTTGAAGCTACCAACAGATCTCTTCTCAAAATTATCAAAATGAAGCTGGACAAAGCAAAAGGACTCTAGGCGGATGAGCTCCCAAACATCCTCTGGGCCTATAGGACAACGGAAAGAACGCTAACAGGACAGACTCCTTTCTTCCTCACCTACGGGGCTGAAGTCGTGATCCCAGTAGAAGTTGGGCTTCCTAGCCATTGGACGCTAAACTTTAACCCAGATAAGAATGAGGAACTAATGGAGGAAGAAGTAAATTTACTGGAGGAGAGAAGGTTACAGGCTGCAATCCAAATGACTTCCTATCAGCAGAGGATGCGTTAGTACCACAACTCAAGGGCACGCCCGAGGGAGTTCAGCATTGGAGATTTAGTTTTGAAAAAAGTCAGCCAATCTACAAGAAACCCGCAAGAAGGCAAGCTAGACCCGAACTGGGAGAGACCCTACCAAGTGCTCGGCTTTACCAGAAAGGGAACGTACCGACTAAAGGAACTCAGGGGCAAAAAATTACCACATCCTTGGCACGCTGAGCATCTCAGGAGATATTATGTTTAATTTTTTGAATTATCATTACTATTCTGCTCTTGTAAATCATTACTCATCATTAATTGTACTCATTGATTGAGCAGGACTTAAACATTCCTCTATTTTTGAGACATGCAACTGCGTTTTATGATTCGACTCTAAAGAAACTTGGTTGTGCATACATTCGATTGGAAATTCTACTACAACAATCTTTCTTTGATGATTCTACGATAGATGCTACTTCGACAATTATACTTCAATAGTTCTAATGCAAATTGGTCCAAATGACTAGAGACTCAAGAAGCTAAAGGCTCATGAAGCCTATGCCTTGCGAGGCAAGTCTACGTAAACAAGCGACAATAAGGGGAGTGTAAGTCCCATGCGGCAGCATACCTCTAAGCGTATGATATCTACTAGTCTAATCGACACAAAGTGACATAACTGAACGAACAATAGAACCAGTGCGATCGATCGACACGCAGTTAATCAACATTACTTGGAACGACATGAAAAAATCGACGAGATGTCACGAACGAAGTTACTACATAAGGCAAACTCGACGTCAATTAAAAAGCTCGATCAGGGCGGCCAGGCGATCAGAAAGCGACAGGGCGACTTAAAAGCGACAAAACGACTAGGTAAGGTCGGCCAGTTCAATCGATCAAACTTGAAAACAATAGAGCGAATTGAGTAACCTCAGCCAATCTGAGACTAACAACCTTGAATGATAAGGTAACAATAAGTTTGGCGATTTATTGACTTAATCAAGATAAATCTGTAACAGTTTTACTGGTTCATTATTATTGATTTTATGGTTGTTCATTTATCAACTTTTTATCGACATTTGCTCGGACAACTCTATAAGCCAAGTCCATTACATGAATTTTAAATGAATGGTCCAAATTGACTCCAAAGCCCAGGCCGGGCTAAATTAAGTAACGAGCTCGACTAATAAGGCCGAGCTGCAAGGGAACAGAAAAAGTTTGAGTATGTTTATCACAGAACATTATATTTGAAAGGAACAAAAAAAGTTCAAAATTCTCTTATACATTCTCAAAATGTTCCTTTACAATGCAAAAAAAAAAAGGGGCTCAGGCAAGCTCTTTCTGGACAGAGGTGTCTTCTCCATCTGTCCTCTTTACTGTTTCTTGAGCGACAAGTCTCGAGCCATCTGTCTGGTCGGCAACTTCCTGACCGATTTGCTCGCTTTCTCGGTTTGGCTCTTCCGATTCCCTCAGCTCGAGATGCTCAATATCCAGTGAGAGGAAGAGGGACTTGATTTTTGATTTAGCATGGTCGAAACCTTGCTTGAAAACGGGAAAGAGGACGGTTTGGTAATCGCCGGAAGACTTGAAATCCTCAATAGCCCTTTTTCTCGCCTCTTCCACCTTTTCCGAAAGTTGATTAACTTTTTCCTCCAAATTTTTCTTATGCTTGGTCATCTCGTTCAATTATCTCCAAAAGAAATTGTGGTCCCTGTCGAGGTTATTCTTCTCCTTATCGATTGCGTAGCTGTGACGGAGCACGTCCTCTTTTTCGGATTCCACAACCACAACGAGAGCCCTTGCCTTCTCCAGTTTAGTCAACAGATCTCGCTCATTGGCAGTGAATTCATGAGCCATCAACTGGTTCTTATCCTTCTCTAGGCATAAGGTATTCTTGGTTGAGGCCAGCCGGTGGTATAGAGCAAGACTTCGAGTCATGACCTACAATACACTGCTAGTGCATTTAGATAACCTAATAAATAAAGTCTAAAAAAGATAATAAGAACGCAAACCTTGAAGAATTCATGGTTATGCTCATAAACTATGCTCCTGCGGGTGCTTCGGCGCACGGCCGTGAGGTCCACGTCAGTTATAGTGGCAAGCAGCTTTTGTCACGCCAGTTCACTGCTAACCTCTAAGCTTTGTCTAGAGGAAGCGCCAACTTCAGAACCTGAACCCGTAAGAACGGACCCGAGTGCCGGCGCGAGAGGAATGTCGAGCGCGTCCTCATCTGTTGGGGCAGTGCGCTGCTTCTCCACGACTTTTTACCTCTGATCGGCAGTGGGAGGAGATGAAGGTGGGAGAACCTTTGGCGCAGTAGGTGCAGACTTTGTCGTCCTCGCTTTCTTTGGAGCCGGGGGTTGGTCCCCAACGTTTTTCGACGGTTGTTTCTTACTCATTCTCTTCAAGTAGCTCATGTCGAACGCCATATCTTCTCATTCGGCCTGTTGTTCCGATCGTCCGGAGCTTTTGGCAGATTGGTGATCTGCAAGAAAGGAAAAGAAGAAATTTGTTAGTCTGAATTGACAAAACTCGCCTAGAAATTCTAGGCAACAGACAATTAAACTCACTCTGCTCACGTTCGGCGGCAAGAACTTCTGGTGTAGGGTCGGGATCGAGCAGATAATCGGCCAAGTTATCTGCGGTGATGAGGAGCTGTGCCTCCCGAATGGTATGCTTTTTCGCTCGGGGCAGGAGCCCTTTCTGTGCCAGGGTAAGGAAGGTCTGCTCACGGGCTGAACGAGGGATAATAGGAGTAAAGTTCCAAAGTCCAGGAAAAATTTAAAAAATGAACAATAAAGATCGGATTAACTCGTACCATGTTTTGAGGGTGAACTCCACTTACCAAGGACCCGAACCTTCTTATCCTCGTCAGTCTCCGACGATTGGAATTCCTATGAGCTACCATGGATGAAGAAATACTTTTTCTTCCAGCCCTTATGGGAGGTCGGCATGTTGGTCACAAAATTGAATTGTGGTTTCCTCGCCGAAAAGTACCACCAGCCTGAACCTCTCTCGGTGACTTTGTAAAAATAAAAGAACAGGTCAACTGTCATCTCATCCCCGGTCGCTGCTTTCTAAAAGACAGCACTCCCAATCAATATACGCCAACTACTTGGAGCGATCTGACCGGGATCAAGGGAGAGGCGGCTAAGTACCTCTCGAACGAGCTTGGACAGAGGGAATCGAAGACCGCTCAGTAAGGCAGCTTCATATACTGCAATCTCACCGGCCCGAGGAGAACAAGCAGTATCTTTATCCCCCGGTTGCCTGTAATGGAGGTCCGATAGGAACTGAAACTCAGAAATTAGCTCTGAAATCCTCTTCTCGAATATCACAGACCTAATGTTCTCGGCCTCAAAAATTCCCCCCTTCTCACTATCACTGCTAACAACTTTCTTCCTTTTTTTTTTCGATCCTGGGCTCAAAGGCATCGACAATCCAATCACTGGTATTAACCGGGGCCAGATTTCTCACGAATGGGTGAACAGGCCCATCAATGCTATCAGGACTCTCCGTGCTCGATGAACTCGGTGAGCTAATCCTCTCAACACCAGCCATATCTGAAATGGAAAAAACCTGAACCAAATGAACTGAATAAGATAAAAATACCAACTCGCGGATGACACCCCTAACGTGCCTAAGGTTTCCTACAAATCCTACAGGGTCAGGGAGCGCACGATTTGTGTTGTAAAAATACTCACTCCTCACCCACAGCCACCGCATAAGAAAAGATAAGAATAAGGGAAAAAGGAAATAACAAATACCTTACCAACCCAAAATCAACAGAACTTTGAAGCTATGCTTTGGTAACTAGAAACAGCAAAGAGCCTGGCATCGGAGATAGCAGATGTTCGTTGTAGGGAAGAGAGATGCGAAAAAGTGGAACTGACCCGCTAACCCCACCTTTTATAGTGTGAGACGTTTTAATTTCTTATTATTATTTTTCAAAATCAACGGCCCTGATTTGTGGATGAAATTCCATATCTAATAGTTCAAAACTATTCCCACCTGCGCCCGTCAGTACAACTAATCACTAATTTACACGTGCCGGGCATGTGAAACGGCCGCCACGTCTTTTTACCATAATTATTGCTGACACACTGTCTGTATATTAAATAAACGTATCCACTTATATATAAACCCCCTTGATCCTTTCTAATAAAACCAATCCGAGCGGAATCGGGGGCATCTCCGATTGGGTATGACCGACCGAATGTTTACGAGCAACAAAATCAACCGGTCGCCAACTTGCATTTGAAACACGTATTTGATTCCTGTCGGCCACCTTAGGTGACCGAAGGAATTGGGGGCATTCTGACAGGGGTGCCTGACCGATCAATCTGATAAGATGTGCCCAATCGAATTGGTGCGACTGAACGAGAAGTGAACGAGCAACATGCGATCCTTGGACTCGTGAACTTCCATGAACTTTCCAAATGTTGTCATATAAATTAGATGAATGAGAAAACCGATCGATGGAGGAATTGCATCTGAGATCTGATTCTTTTCGGTTACCTTCTGTGACCGAAAGAATCGGGGGCATCTGATAGGGTGTGCCCGATCGATCGCTTTCAACTGGGCATCCGAACATAATGACCAACCGATCATGCATTACATAGATGACTGCCAAATAAGACAAAAACACTCACGCGTCACACGTACCACCACTCTTTGACTTTTTCTGTGATTTCCGTTGATAACCGCTGTGAGAGGCGTTGCCTGCCCACTAACAGCATTATCTACTAACGGTCCTGTCCACTAACAGTACTGCCTGCTGACGGTTCTGACGACTGGCCAGGGAATATTGGCGCGGGATCTTATAGCACACGTGGCATGATACGAATGGATAAAAACCT
>JAVXUM010177906.1:0-11458 GCA_035590655.1 Pouteria glomerata
AAGAGACATGGAAAAAAATAAAAGTGATAATATTCTATTTTTATTTATTTATAAGTTTAGGAAAGTAGTGATAATAATTTTACTTTTTTTTTTTAGTAGGTTGAGAAGAAATGGAAAGAAGGAAAGTGTATATTTTATTTTATCATCAAATCATTTGAGGAGTTGAAGGACTGTCAATTTATTTAGCATTAAAATGTGTTTGTAATTTTTTATCTTTTTATTTATTTTATGAGAAAATATGTCATTTTAAAATTTCATTGATCCATATTTTTTTCTCCATTTTCTCTCATTTTTGGGAAGATAAATTTTTTATAATTTTAATACTCATTTTCTTTCTATTTTTTCTCATATTTTTTCTTATCTTTCTTAAAAAATTCACAAACAAGTAATAAATTCTAAATTTTTTTTTGTTCCATTTCATTCCATCTAAATGGAATATGAATGTTAAAAGTTTTTGAGCAGAAAGTGAATAATTGTTTTTTTATTGAAAAACTAGTTTATTTAATTTTAGATTAAATGACTTAATACCTTCCAAATGGGTTAGAAATCAACAATATGAGTTTGTTCGACAACTTATCGAGTTATTAAGGTCATCTAGTGATGATCCCAATTGTCCTCATCGACCCAATGCAAGTTAATCTAGCAAGAAACCCTGGCTCATAAAAGATTTCAACTTAATGGATTTGAGTGATTGCATTGACACACCACTGACTGAATCGAAGATTAGCTCAATCAGAATCATCAGTTTAGCAAAGATCAATCGAGCGAACATATCCTAACTTGGAAAAAATTTAAACTTTACACATATTTGAGGAAGTTTGATCGAGTTTAGTTGGACCAAGGATAAACTTCATCAAAATTATCAGCTTGGCATTATCGATGAGCCTATAAAGTTAAAGTTCCAAATATGGTATTCAAATTTAGGGTTTTTTTTCTTTGGTCTATTTTGTGATCCGACTTTAAATTTATAAGTTGGATATTTTTGTTATTAGGGTTATGGGTAACTTTAGTTACCGTTTTATGCTAAGGTAACACATCTTGTACTTTTCATCTTTGTTAGTGATTTATTATACTGCTTTTACTCGTGGACATAGGCTTTCAAGTCAAACCACGTAATTTTTCTTGTTTTTTTCTGTACATTTACTTCATTTTCCCATAACAAATTGGCATCAGAACCCTGTCTATGGCAAATTTGATAGTAAACAAGTTTAATGGTTAGAAAAATTTCGGTTTATAGAGTATCAAGATGCATGCTCTATGACGTCAACAGAGTTTGGCAAAGGTGCTAAAAAGCAAACTTTTTGAGAAGATGACGTTTGAGGAGAAAGTAGATCTGAATAAAAAAGTGCACAATATGATTCAATTATTACTTATAGATGAGATCTAGCAAAAAGTCGCATACAAAGAAATGGCTGCTAGTTTGTGGAACAAGTTAGAAACCCTCTACATGATGAAGTCTCTAACCAACTGCTTATATTTGAAGCAGAGATTGTATACCCTACGAATGAGTGAATGTACGGTCATTAAAGATTACTTTGACAAATTCAAGGAAATTATTATGGATTTAAAGAATATTGATGTGACTATTGATGAAAATCAAGCCTTAATTGTTCTGTGTTTATTGCCTAATTCCTTTGAGAATTTCGTTAATACAATGTTATATGGTAGATATAATATTTTGTTAGTGGATGTGAAATTATCTCTGAACTCGAAGTAATTACGAAATAAACTCAATGAAAAAGACCATGATGAGCAAGCTGAAGGCTTATTTGTGAAGCCTGCAGGAAGGACTCACTCAAATAACAGAGTTCGAACTGGAAGCACGGTTTCAAGTAAAGGTAAAGGTAGGAGTAAAAGTAGAATTTGTTCACAAAACATATCAATGAAGAATGTTAAATGTTATCACTGTCCATAACGTTATCCATTATGAGTCAGATTGTCCAAAACTTAAGGTGAAAAGAGGAAACAACAATTCAAATCCCTCCTATGTTGCTAGTGTAGCAGAAGTGCACTTTGATGGTTCATAGAATGTTCTCATGTTACAAATTTAGATGATTGTATTGATGGTGAGTGGATTTTAGATTCTGATTGTTCTTATTATATGCGTTCTAATGGTTAATAATATGGCTTAAAAAACTTAATGGTGGCTTAGTCTTAATGGGTAATAATATGGCCCATAAAACTGTTGGGATAGGTATAATTAAAATCAGAATGCATGATAGTTTATGAGAACTTTGTCAAATGTTCAATATGCACCAAATTTAAAGAAAAATTTGATATCCTTAGACTCATTAGACTGTGTTGGTTGCAAGTTTTCAATTGAAAGTAGAGTTTTAAAAGTTGTTAGAGATTCTCTTGTTGTGATGAGGAGAAAAAAAAAAAAAAAAAAAAAACAGTTTGTATATTCTTTAGGACATTATAGTTGTTGAGACTACTAGAGTGTTATCTATCGACTCAAACTTAAATACTACTCATCTAAGGCATATGTATTTATGGCATATGAGCGAGAGGGGGATGACATTCTTAAGCAAATGGGATTTGCTTGATGGACGAAACGCTAGGGAGCTTAACTTTTGCAAACATTGTGTGTTTGGGAAGTTGTGTAGAGTCAAGTTCAGTACACCCATTGACAAGATTAAAAGTACCGTGGACTACATCCATTTAGATCCTAGGGAACTTTCTTGAGTTCCATCAAATGGTGGAGCCATATATCTTTTAACATTCATTGATGATTATTCAAGACATGCTTGGGTCTATTTTTGAAGTAAAGAAATAATGTATTTGTCAATTTTAAATAGTGAAAGGCATTGATAGAGAAACAAACTAAGAAAAAGGTTAATTGTCTCAGAACTAATAATGGCATTGGAGTTTTGTGAGAATGATTTTCAAGAATTTTACAAGAATAAAGGAATTGTGAGACATTACATAATGAGGGAGTCTCCATAGCAAAATGAAGTTGTAGAACAAATAAACAAGACTCTTTCGGAGAAAGCTGGTTGTATGCTCTCTGATGTTAGATTGTCTAAGGATTTTTGGACTAAAACAGTAACTACAGTTTGCTATTTGGTGAATCATTCTTCGTCTACAGCTATAGAGTGTAAAACTCATATTAAGGTATTGTTTGGTACTCTTGTTGATTATAGTAATTTAGAGATTTTTGATTACCCAGGTTATTTTATGTTAATAAGGGTAAGCTTGAGTCCAGAGTAAAGAAAGGCATTTTCATAGGTTATGCCAAAGGGGTGAAGGGATACAGAGAGTGGAGTTCAAATCCCAAGTCACTAAGTTTGTCATTAGTAAGAATGTCACTTTTGATGAGTATGTTGTAATTCATTCTAAAAAGGAGTCTACTATTGACTCTAACATTAAAGAGGATAGTCCTAGCAAAAATATGGAATTAAAGGTAGAAGCCTCATATGATGATAGCACTCGTGTTTAGCCCTTGGTGGATATTTTTGACTTCAATTCTAATATGGATACACAAGAAGAGGAACAATATAGTACTGTAACTAGTAGGCAAAGGTGGCAAATTAAGAAATCTTAGCAATACAGTGATTTAAAATTAGTTGTTTGTGCTCTCACTGTAGCTGAAAAGCTTGGTATTCAAGAAGCTTTTATGTAGAATAAAGCTGTAAAGGGTGAGAAATTAGTTTAGTAGGCTACTACTATAAATAAGGAGATTAAGTTTCTTTACAAGAATCAAACATGGAATTTGGAGAGATTGCCTAAGGGAAAGAAAGTAATTTGCTGCAAGTGGATCTTCAAAGAAAGAAGGCATTCCAAGTGTAGAAGGCACATGTTTTAAAGCACTTTAGTTATAAATGGCTATTATCAAAGAGAAAGTGTAAATTTCAATGAAGTCTTTTTCACCAGTTGTAAAGTATAAATCCATTCACATGTTGCTTGCCATGGTTGCCCAATTTGACCTACAACTTGAGCAACTTGATACGAAGACAACATTACTACATGGTAAGCTTGAGGAATACATTTATATGCATCAACCAAAGGGTTTCATAGTAAGTGGAAAGGAAGACTATGTATGCAGGTTGAAAAAGTCATTGTATGTCTTAAACTAGTCTCCAAGATAATGGTACAAATAGTTAGACACTTTTATGGTGGTATATGGTTACTCTAAGTATGAGTATGACAATTGTGTATACTATAGAAGGTTATCAAATGGTTTTTTTTTTTTTTTTTTTTTTTTTTTTTTGGTGTACGTGCTACTTTATGTTAATGATATACTCATTGCTACTAAGAGCATGTCAAGATTAATGCACTAAAGGCACAGTTGAGTATATAGTTTGAAATGAAAGATTCGATTGTAGCAAAGAAAATCTTAGGTTTGGAGAGTTACAGAGATAAGAAGAATAGAAAACTACTTTTAATCTCAAAGAAAGCATATTGAGAAAATAGTTGAGCGATTTGGCTTGTAGGATTGCAAACTTGTTTCAACCTCTCTTGCTTTTCACTTTAGACTCTCAACATCTTTGCAACCTCAGACTAAAAAGAAAGAAAAGTTTATGTCACATGTTTCCTATTCTAGTGCAGTGGGCAGTTTTATAGCCAGAAATTTCACAAGTTGTGAGTGTTATGAGCCGTTACATGGCTAATCCAGGTAGAGTACATTGGCAGACAATAAAATGGATACTTCGGTATTTAAAAGATACTGCAGTTGTTGATTTGGTCTATAGCAAAAGATAGTAGCACCAGTTCAAGTGTTACTACTGATGTTAATTCTAACTATGCCAGTAATTTGGATAAAAAGAGATCTCTAACAGGTTATATATTTATTCTCTCTGATTGTGCCATTAGTTGGAAAGTGACTTTATAGTCAATAATTGCTTTGTGTACTACAAAGGCATAGTTTATGGCTGTAGTAAAGACAATAATGGTAGCTATTTGTTTGAGAGGTTTGGTTAGCAGTTTGAGTTTTTAGCATAATAGTATTGTGATATTTTGTGATAACTAAAGTGTCATACATTTGACCAAAAATCAAATGTATCATGAGAGGACCAAATTGGGACAGATCTAGGATTTTGATTAAGGGAGCACTGAGCACTTAAAAAAAAAGATAACGAAATACATCACAATTAAGAGTAAGATAAAAAAAAAAAAAAAAAAAAAGTTATTTTTATGAAAAAAGAAAATTATCTTTACACATGAACCTAATGAATATATTTTTCATAATTCAGTAATTTAACTATCTTTTTTAAGAGTACATGGAATTGATTAACAATGTCCCTCGTTACCAAAAAATAATTACTATTAATTTTATTATTTCTACAATTTTTTACATTATGTGTTACATTTATTTATATTATTCTTAAAAGTATTCAATAGTATAATGAAAAAATGTATTTTATTTCACAAAAAATATTTGGATTTGATTCTTATAAATTACTTTTATATTAAAAATTTTTGAATTAATTTTAATTTCATTATAACACAAAAATATCTTAATTTTGAATTAATTTATTTTTCAATAAAGTAAAAATATCCAAGGGCATTTTGGTAAATTTGTATCAAAAATCAGAGAGGGTTACTTGCTTCATTGCCTCAATTTGACTCAGCTCTTAGGACCAAATACATTGATGTCAAATATCATTTTCTGTAGGATGTTGTGTCACAAGATGCCATTACAGTAAAGAAAATTCATACGGCAGATAATCTAGCAAACATGTTAACTAAGCCTGTTCCAGTTTATAATTTTAAGCATTAGTTAGATTTGGGTGGTGTGCATAGTGATGATTCATTAAGGGTTTTTTTTGGAGAAGACAGAGAATAAGATTCTTTAGTTATGGTTCGGCTAAATATAAATCAGGGTGGAGATTTGTTATTTGTGGCTCATAGTCGAGTTTTGGGCTTCAACCCATATATCTGGTTTTGATTTTTTGGGCCCATCTTGTGATCTGACTTTAGATTTGTAAGTTAGAGATTTTTATATTAGGGTTAAGACTAATTTTGGTAGTCATTTTGTGTTACAGTTACATATCACGTACTCTTCATTTTTGTTAGTGAATCTATCTATTGCTTTTGCCCATGGACATAGGCTTTTAAGTCAAATCACATAATTATTTTTGTTATTTTCTGTGTGTCTATTTTGTTTTTCAGTAACAATATAGGATCATATGTGGACCCGTTCATGGACATCATTCGAGTTGAAACTGTAAATTGATTTCAAGCTCAATATCTATGTTCTAGTTAGAACCCGTTTGGATTAAAAGCATAGTCTAAAGAGGTTCTTAGAAAAATAGACCTAATGGTTTAAAGAGATTCATGACAAAACAAAAGTTGAAGATACAAGATAAAAGAAGAATGTAATTATAACCATTTTAAAAGCACAAGTCAACCAGCAACGAGGTGATGGTACCACTTTCGTGGCTTTTTTAAAGTTCTATTGTTATGTTGATATTGCACATAAAGTTTATTAAAATATGATAAATAGTTTAATTATGTGAATATGAGAAGTATAAGTGTAGTAGTTGAGAACATGAGCTTGTCCATAGGGTATACTCATCTTGATAATCATCTTTAGCTCAGTTTAATGGAAAGAACATGAGATAATATAATACAAGTTGAAGATAGTTCCAAATGACACATGTGATCATAAAAGGTCTTGCATGTTTATTTAATTGAAGATCTTGTTATTTATGAGCGACATAAACCTCTTAACATCTACAAAGGTCACATGCAAACCACTGTAACTATTGTGATCGAATTAGTAAGTTGGCCAATGGGCATGAGTTATATGTCTTTTATTGGGATATGGTGCATCCAAAATTGCCCAAATGATAAAAATATATTATTGATTGTGAAATAGGACCTAAATGCAGAGATTAGGAGTCGTCACCTGATAAATAGCTATTTTTTATTGACGCTTAACTAATTTGTGCAATAAAAGATAATGGTTCTGGGGGTATGATCGTGCACAAAAACTATTATGCTTGAATACCTAACGTATCCAATGTCACTTTCTACTCTTGTAATTATAACCTCAAAATATAATACTTCAGTTTATAATGATCATAGCATATAACCCATAAATGCAAATAATGTATGAAACATAAGGTGGTTAAGCCCTGTAGGGCATGTGTGTGAGTATAATATAATGTCTGCCTATGAGGTAGTGATGCACCCTAGAGGATTCTATATGCTAGTTTAACTCTGGATGTAATTTAATGGCTAAGTCTACTTTTGTTGCCCACTAGGAATCTCTATAAGAGAGGAATTTCGTTAGGAATAAGACTTATTACAAAGTTGTATTGAATTAGATATGTGGACTTCTGTGGTCCTTATGCATTGGTGTTTATGTATGGGGAATGTAATGAATATGTTCTATGAAGAATGAAGTGATCAGACTCAGTCTATCTACACCCTATGAAGTGATCAAATCAATGAAGTTCAAATCGATGATGGTCCAAACTATGTGTATATAATACAAACTAGTTTAGATTTATGTACGACCCTTGCTCTAAGTTTAGGTCCTCGCATAGATATAATATGCTGATGTGTATGCAAGTGTGATTAGAATCTCGTAGGTGACAAACTAATTAGTCTCAGACATAGTGACCCTCATTATCAGCCAGAATGTGATGTTGTAGATGGCATGTGATAACATTACTGAAAAAAAGGTCTTTTAACTATTAAGATTTTTGGCTACTACAAATTGCCAAGTTAAAGAACATCGTTGGCAACTGCCTAACAAAATCCATAACCAAACGCTAAGCAAAATATTGAACGATGGCCATTAATATTTAAGTAGTAGCAGAAAAATATATGGCTTCCCATTTGGCTACAACTCAGATATTGTGGTAGCTATTAATGTGCTATTTGGTAATGTTTATTTTTACTATTATTTGTTTGTTTTTACAAATTTTTGAAAATCGTGTTTTTTAACTTGTTTTTGTCTTTTTTTTTTTTCTAAAAATATAAAACTTAAACCAAAAAAAAAAAAAGGTTTAAAGAAAACATTTTTCACTATTTTTTCTTCTATTATAAATATTTTGTCAATTTTAATACAAACACCATTACCAAATAGACCCTAAACTTTTGACTATGATTTTAGTGGGTAGAAGCCAAATGCTAAAATAATTTCTCACAAAACAGCCCCTCACTTCCTCATCTAGTCTTCAGTTCTCTTCTCTCTTCATCCCTTGGTTTTCATCGACGACCATAATGGCAAAGCTTCACCGAGACCCACTAGCATTCACCACAGAGAGACCTTGCAACCACATGTTGACCCATCGTTACCTGGGGTTGTAGTTGCTCTTCCACTGCTTGGAGTCGTAGTTGCTTAGAGCTGCCTTCGATTGTTGAGACCTAGCATTGCCGTCGAGCTCATTGCCAGCTAAGATTCACTACTGTTGTTTTGCTCATCTTCTTCTATGAACCATCCCTACTACCACAAATCCCTACAAGTAGCAAAGCCATCGTAAACTACAGCAGTCAACAAAACCCTAATTTCTCATCACTAGGTAACTTCCTTGTATTTTTATTCATTTTTTGAATTTAATTTATTTTTAATTAATATTATTTTTGGTATATTTTTTCCCAATTTTCTTACATATAGCTTTGATTCCTTTTGGTTAGGTTATAATCTTTTAAGCAAACAGTTGTATATAATTGGCAAGATGAAATTAGTGTTAGTGTTGAAGATGTTGCTATGCAGTGTTGGAACAGGCAAGT
The DNA here is from genome assembly GCA_035590655.1 of Pouteria glomerata. Taxonomy (NCBI): domain Eukaryota; kingdom Viridiplantae; phylum Streptophyta; class Magnoliopsida; order Ericales; family Sapotaceae; genus Pouteria; species Pouteria glomerata. The sequence continues at coordinate 8,686 of JAVXUM010177906.1, forward strand.
TTAGAAGAGAAAAAAAAATTGCTTTATTGGGTATTTAGAGTATAGCAAATGGTGGGGGGTTGTCATGGGGACCTTTAGTGGTAGGATTACAAGAATCATGTGAAGATAAAAGTGTGATTATTGACTAAATGTAGGCGAAATGCATGGTATGCATACTGTGATAGTTCAAGAACATTTATTTTTTTATCTTACGAACTTCAACTTGGTATGCACATAACAAATTCAACTTTTTTCTTTGTCGTTTTCCCTTTAAAATCTCCTGTTAGTGTTTCACTTTCATGTTTTGCTTTGTATACGAGAATCCAACTGTTTATGTGAAAGAATGCAACTACTTGATATGAGAAAAATGATATATTGTGTTAATTTGATCTTTCTGTTCCACTAAAGTGTCTGTTGTAATTTTTTTCACAGAATTTTATCAATCTTGATTTTGTATGCAATCTGTTTATTATAGCTTGTTTTAATTACATTTTCATTGCAGATAAAACCTTTTATGAATCCAATAGTAGCTATCATAAGCATTCCCATAAGGAACTATTAGTGGTGTGAATTTTTTCCAAGAAGTAACAAACCTAAATAGATGGCACTAAATCTGTTATTCTATTTATTGATGCATTAGTTTATTATGTGGCACTACAATAGGGCACACTATTGGTGACCATTTTTGCCACCCAAGAAGAAATAGTCGCTAAAGCTTAGGTTTTTACCAACCAACTAGTCAGTTATGGATCGACAATGCCCCCTTGGGAAAATTTATTTTTCTCGACCAAATTTAATAATTTCTTGACCAATTTTTTAGTTAGAAAAAATATCAAAAGAATTTACAGCCCTTTTATCAATGAATTAGTTGTTAATAATATAAAATATCTCATACATTTTTTTCCTGCCAAAATTTTAGAGCATTGGCAACTAAATTATTTGGTCGGCAAAGGTATTAAAAAAATATCAATGCTTTTACTGACTAGTTCATCTTTAATAATAAAAAATACTGCGGTTATTTTTTTCCGCCAAAATTTCGAGAATTGGCGACCAAAATTTTTTGGTCATCAAAGGTAGCCAAAAATCATTTCACTGCGTATTTTTCGGTGCCAAAATTTTACAGTATCGAGGACCAAAATAATTAGTTGGAAAAGGCTTTGGTAATGAGATAAGGTATCTCGACCATTAGTTGGTAATAGTGTCATTTCGTCAGCCAAATTTCTGGTCGATAAATATAAAAATAACAATTTGGGCTTTTGCCGATGAGTTTAGTTGGGAAATGTATTATAAACTTTACTCCTCCGCTTTGGCTCGAGTGATAAACACTCCCAATTAATCTTCTTATTTCTCCTGCGATGGAAATTTGTGACCTAATATTTCTCCCAATTAATCTTCTTAATTTTCTTTTCCTCCATTTTTCCTCCAACAGTACATCTCTGCCAACATTGTCCAGTCCAACGATTTCTCTTCTATTACTCTTCCGGTATTGCTCCTCTAGCAACATTGTCCATTTTGATGGGGCTCTACCAGTGGTCGTTCCATCTGACAGTGTTATCCTCCGCTATCGTGAGTTTGCTATTGAGTACTCTACAATATTTAACAAAAATAGTTAGGGTTTGGAGAAATAATAGATGATTCAAAGTTTTAGTGAGGGTAGGGTAAAACTTTTCATATTTTAAAGAAGCTGAAGTAAGTCATATGATCTTTTTGTTATGTAAAACTCTATATCACTCGAACCTTCACTGTGTGCATATGTATTTTTTTTTTTTTTATCTTGAAAATGATCATCTATAGTTGTATGTAGAAGCCAATGAAATGCATGAATTACAGCAAAACTGGGTCTTGGGCATTACATAGAAAAAGCGAACAATTTGGGATCTACAAGTGTAGATTGAAAACTCTTGGCTAGCAATAAGTTGTGGACTAGTTAACGAGGGCTTTCTCAGTTTTTTTTTTTTTTTTTTTTCTTTTAGCTAGCTGTTGAAATATGTGATGTTTTAAGAAAAGTGTTGCATCAACATGGATTCCTTTAACATATTTTCTTATAGAAACTTAATGGCCTAACTAATATTTTGGACCAAACTCTTAGACTCTACTCTGCTTCACAATGTTCTCATGGTACTTCCACTGTGTGATACCCCTACCTTTGATATGATTGGAAGGTTATGAATTTGAGTACATTGAAGTTAGAGAAGTGGAAAAATGTTTGTGTTGAAAGGTCATGTTCCTTTATATTTCTAAGTGTTGGGATGATTGCCATTTTGAGACCTTACTTGGAAGTGATTGGGAAGGAAATGCATGGGATGGTTTTATGTTGAGAAAGAGGAGTTTAATGTATGAAATTGAGTTGGGAAGGCAAGGGAGATGAGAGAACCGGCCATGCATGATATTAACTTCAAATTTGACCTAGTCTTGCCATTTGAACCAATGAGAATGCATTTTGGTCTTGTTGACTTTTCCACCCATCCAACTAGGATTGCATATATATATATATATTTAAGGTGAATTGAGTGGTAATGAGAGGGATGGCCGGCCAAAGGCAAATTGGTTTTCATTTGTTTGGTTTATGCCAATTAATGGCATTAAATGATGGTGGGACCATGGTTGAATTTGGAAGACCTATACACTTATATACATATATTGGCATGTGATGAATTGTTGGAGGAAGACCAAGTGGCCGGGCAACCCCTCTCCATCCATTTTGTCTTGGCTTGATAAGAAGAAATGTTGGTTAAGCCATTTAATGGTGGTGGGCCCTTAGGCAAGGCCATGGAAGACTTTGTGTGTGTGTGTG